>DWMG01002225.1:0-13606 GCA_018244855.1 Elbella merops | reverse complement strand
AAATACATATTTTACGTCAACATAAAAAAAACAACAAAAACTTAACTAACCGTAGCTGGTGTTAAGAGAACATTAAAACACGGTACTAAAAAAAACAACACAAAACAATTAACAAACCGAACCGAACATCTAGAAATTGCATTAGTACATGTGTCGAGTGAAAGTTTATAAATTGTAGATGCAACTGAAACTTGAGAACAGACAGAAAACGAAACATTCATTCGTGCATGTTGCAGGCTTCACGGCTTTCTGCTATTATTTAAATCGTCCATGATCTATACAAATTGGTAGTGAATATTTCTAACACTAACTGGTATGTAACGTGAGTAGATACTTGAAGAATAATAAAAAAATTTAACACGAAAACATAATAGTAATCGTTAGCGTAAACGCAGGTATACGCTTTTCTTTTATTTATTTATTTATGTGAAAACAGTAGCAAATGAATAGACAAGAGGCATGGATTTAAGCACAATTGTAATAGAAAAGGATTGTGAGGATATTATTCAACGTTTCGAGCTAGCATCATTAACTGTTCCAATTGCTCTCATTACTTACAAGTTGTTAAGCCTAGATAAACAGCCAATTGAAAGCATAAAACGTCCACTACAGTTCTATATATTTAGCCTGTTTTAAATTGCAGAGGCCTATGTCCAGCAATGGGGTGATAATGATTATTAACTATATAACAGCAACAACTACAAACTCGACTAACGCAAGCCCTTTTGACATCCGCAAAACTATATTTTGAACTGTAGTACTAGAAAATAGACCAATAATAGAACAATAGAAAGTAGACCGAGGGCGTTCGAAAGAACATCAATTGTGCGTAAAGCCTGCAACATACGTACATCACGAAATCACAATAAAAGCGCGATGGGCGGCCAAGCGTGACGCGTGAAGCAAATGGTGCGAGAAACTGGCACGATCGACACAACTGTGCTGATACCTACCCGTTATATTGAATGTTAATTGATGTACATTGTATTGTTTAACTACACACATTGTTTCGCATCCCACTGATATATTATCAATTTTATATCTGCTCATTGGCGTCTCGAAATCGATTTGACTCGATTATAATAGTAGTAGTATTCGATCAGCTAGGAATTAGACCATTAAGCATTAAAGGTATCATCATACTTATTTCATCTGTATAAATAAGCAATATCAGTAGTCTATAATTTATAGGCTTTTGTATATTAAATAATTAATTCAATGAAAAATGTTTTTTTTGCGTTAAATTGTTTAATGTAACATCTCGCTTATAATTCCTGAAAGGGTACACAGAGGAGTGTAGTACAATCCTACGTTTCAACAGTTACGTTTACCTCCTACCATGGAAGATATACATGATGAGCCTATTGTCATACATTGGGCACACATTCCGACTCCATTACTAGAAATTTTTACTAGAAAGTCAAGTTTAAAAAATTCAATAGTACCCGATACGAGAATCGAACCCAATACTTTTCTACTAGCAGTCGGGCTTGGAACCACTCAATGAGGCAGTATAAGTGACAATAACGTTATTAATAAATAAAACTTTCTAGACTCTGTGACGTGAATATGAACTATATCATTACAGAACAAAAGGGAATGGAAAGGTGATAAAAATTAATTATCATAGTTACAGTGTTAAAAAGACACTGTCGAGTATATATATACATATAATACATATGTAAAGGTTAGATTGAAATTAAATTAATTTAACCAAATGTCTGATAAAACCGAAGGCTTAAAACTACTACCTACAGACTAACGCTGTGTTTTTTCAGTTTGAATTAAGCCCATTAATTAAGGCTATATAAAAACTGAAATTATCAAATAACAATATCTCATAAACACTATCTTTCAGAACAATTATAACAGTATATCATAGAATAGTCTAGAAGTCATATAATACTATAATAGTCATAGAATAATTATTATGATTTCAAACTTTCTGAATGATACTTCTGAATGATACTGTTTTTGAGATATTACACTCTAGTCGCAAATAAGCGATATGAATTTTTTGGAATTAAAATATCAATTTTTTGTACGAATTTTAACAAGTATACCTACATAGATAATTACTATAAACCAAGTTATTTTTACCAAGTGACTCTGATATCACGAAACTCCTCATATTATTCCAATATTATTTATAGACGTTACCACAACGAATAAAATAGACACTTGCGTTAGAACACTATTATCCTTCCATAAAGACGTTTTGTTATGAATCAGAGAGATTAAATGGGCGTATAATTTATCGGCTAAATAATATATGAACGCTTGTTATTCGTGAGTATGGAAAACACAAGAGTCACTAAAGTTTATGATGGACCAATATGATATAGAGGGACTTCAAATACTGTGTTACTAAAACTATGTATATTCGGTCTCTATTTATAAATTATGATAAAATAATTAGGCTTTGATTGATCAAAAGTAAAAGGTACTCAAAATGTTTGGTAAATACAAGGGTTTGATTGATTTATGTAAATATTTGTCTGGCTCTAGCTGGAAGGATGTAAGCAATGCCAAAAAGTTAGAATTATTGAAGTGAATAGCAAAAGAAAATTAACGTATATACTGGATAAAAGTAATTTACGCTATATAATATCCACAACTTATCCTACGAGATATCCTATAAACTTGAGGGTATATTTCAAATGACAAGTCAGTAGATAAGCGTAGTAGAGACGTCAGTTCAAGGAAGGTGAAACATTATTTCTTATTAAAAGTGCAATGTATTCAACGTGTTTACAGTGCAACGTGTTTTTCTTGTTACAAGGAAGGTATGTGAGTACAGGCAATATTAGTCTATACTGGGCTACACAAAAGCTTCAAAATCGAGTGGGCAAGCACACAGGGTCGCGCGTACTATATTACACGATACCGTTTCAGCCTATCCTGCACGGAGCCCTTGTGGTTTTGGGCGTCCAACGAGGCCGCCTCTGCTGCCTGCTTTATCCTTTTCCCGACCCCACAAGTCTCCTTCTTCCAAGCGGCTCGCTGTTGAGCGTTCTTCTCGCTGTGTTCCAATCTAGGATTTCTTCTGTTGAATCATTTTACGATGGCTATAATTTTTTATATGTATGCTGTATAACACATCTTGGGAAAGGTCTATGTCCAGCAGTGGACCGGTAAACGCGGATGTAATGGTGATGGTGATGATGATGATGATGATGATGATGCTGTATAAATATTGTTCACTCATTGATGCGTATTATATACGCCTATCATGAAACGACTGACTCACCTACTTGTTTTTCTGTAGCGACTTCTACTTAATGTTAGGCAACCACCTAAAGATAACTTATATAACATAAATGTATATTTATTTTACATTCGCGAAGTTGTTGTTACCGCGCTTATATTATTTATTTGACCACATCACCACCAGTATCCTATTTGACATATCATTCATCATTTTTATCTCCATCCCGCATGGAATTAAGATGGACAAATGATCCCCAATATTACCTACACGTGGAATACAAAAGCAACATATATAATCCAAATGTAAATTGAATACTTAATATGTTAAAAACAAATGCTTTGTCTCTTTTCATATCACTATAACATTTAAATTCTTATACTTCTTTGTAACTATTACAAAAAGAAAAAAAAAATGTTATTTTTTTTTCAATAGTCGCTCCCGTTATTGGAAATAAATTGCTCATGTTTATATACAATGAACGCGCGTCAACTAGCGGATACGGCGAGTAGCGAAACGGCGAATAACTTATTGCAAAATCAATCGCTGATATGGTCGACGGATTACGTTTCTCGGTACTGTAATGATTAGCTATTCGCGTGGAAAATTTATAAGACAAAAAACATACCTATTAAAAGATAATTTCGTTCACACCGTTCAGGGCGATTTCTAAAGCACTGCGCACTGATTCGTTTTCAAAATTTACATATTATATAAACACTGGCTAATTTAAAATAGTACATCAATTATAACTTCATCAAATTGCATATTATTCTAATTACTTACGTTTAATTATACCGCACATTTTAAATCGCTCATAATGTGTTGAAACCAACTTACGTTAATGAAGTAACGGTATATTTTTTTGTTATTCATCATTATTCATACAGAGGTACATACAAAAATATGGCGAGCACATACTAATGAGCACCGCTCACACTTAGTAGGAATCTTCCAGTAGATTGTTGAAAAGAATGTAGTACACTTGGTATGCACTTTAGCCTAACACGTTCTTAGAAAAAATATTAGACCGTATAAATTTAATTAAATTCAATTCAATACTATACAATTTTGCACTGTAGGTATTCATATAC
This sequence comes from Elbella merops, assembly GCA_018244855.1. Lineage (NCBI taxonomy): Eukaryota > Metazoa > Arthropoda > Insecta > Lepidoptera > Hesperiidae > Elbella > Elbella merops. The sequence goes on along the minus strand of DWMG01002225.1, from coordinate 9,304 downwards.
CTGTAATTGCATGATTATAATAAACAATAATTAAATATCTTAGGATATCTCCTTACACCGACTTTTAATTTCAAAGTAGGCAACGCTGATGTCATGGGAACTACACAGTTAATAAACTACATTAAATGTAGAATATATACTTGTACAGTTTTTATCACCGATCAGCTCGGCAATCTGGGATCCTAAATACTGGACCAATAGGCGAGTTAATTAAATAGAACTATTGTATGGTTGCTAGGACAAAATGTAATATTTACATACCTATAGGAATCTCTACTATCCCGGCCTTCTCTATTGTCCCGGCTGTCTCTGTTGTCCCGGCTATCCCTGTTGTCACGGCTATCCCTGTTGTCACGGCTATCTCTGTTGTCCCGGCTATCCCTGTTGTCCCGGCTATCCCTGTTGTCCCAGTGTGGACGTGACGGCGGAGGTTGAACGGGTGGAGACTCCTCCCACTCGTCGTCAGCCGCAGAGATGGGCGCTGCAACCGGTGGGGGCGCATAGTTCTGGTTCTCCCACGGCTTACCGCCTCGTCTAAGTGTGAACAATTAGTGTGCCGAGCGGATAAAATATAGACTTTTGGGAACATATAATCAACACCTAACATTTACACTCCAAGAAATGGTAAGCAGAAAACCACCAGAAGAAACCATTTCCAGCAGAAAACCACCAAAGGATCATCACGGATGGATGGAGCGTGGTTAAATCCTTTATCTCTAGTTATGAACCTTCCAAAGGGTAATGAATAGATGGAGGAAATACCTATGCTCAAATCGCCGCAACAAAAAGAACATAAATCTTACATTATGATTTGAAAATAATTCGTAACAGATTGCATTTTTTTTAACACGCTTATTTTATGAATCACTCAAGCACTACAAAATAGTCATCAATTTTTTTGTACACCTCGAGATAGCTCCTAAATCATCCAGCGAATCAATAATATCAGCTAGTTATTTGTCCAAAAGATTACAAAAAAAACTCTACGTTATACGTAAGAATAAGGTTTGAAGTTGAATCGGGAAAAAAAATCTTTAAATTCCGTTAAAAAAATGGTTTGGAACGTGGTGAGAACTACGTAACAAAAGATTTTGGAATCTTATTGTATCGTAATAACTTTTTTTACTGAAATGTTAAATATATTTTATGGCTACTTCAATATATGTTTATAATGAAAACCGCTCCACCCCAGAGAGCTTGGTAGCTAAGCTATTAAGGTGTACGCTAGTAAGGAAAGGTAGTAATGTAAAAAATAATAAACTGTCATACTTCATTGAACTCACCTGTCACTTCTATCGGGTTTGCCGCCAAACTTCTCGCTGTGGCGACCCGGGCCGGACCTATCGAAGCTTTCCTTGTGATCCCTGACAACACAATCGCAAACAATAACATCAGTAACATCATCACGGCACTGAAACAACTATTTAACCACATGTCATTCATCGTTTAATATTACACTAATCTCAGACGTGTATATTTAACGGATTTTGGCGTGACTTGGTCTATTAACTTGCGCAAATTAAAAACAATATTTAGAAGCGTGACACTGTTATGAAATCGCGGGCTGAGATCACTTAACGAATGATTAATGACGAACAAAACATATTACCTATACATCTCGTTGGTATCTCGCCACAACTGATGCCCGCCGCGAGTTCAAAGAACCGCGATGAAGGTTGGACCAACCATGACTCACGAGAGAACAACATCGTTTTTTTGTTGCATTTCGTGAAAAAGTTATGGCACGGACAAAAGTGCTTTTTTCTCAGGCGTCTCGAGTTCAGCCGAGATTATATTACCAGATTATTCAATCGCTAACTTTTCAGGGTGGTTTTGTTTGCGTTTTTTATCCATTTTCAAATAGTAACACAATATTATAAGGTATCTGTCTGCATGATTACAAGATAAATATGGAAGGCTTATGGGCGCATTTGAAATGTTTTAAAACAAAAGAAAATGTTTCATATGATGTATCTTACTTCAAATAAATTTTTAGATATCAACGGAGTTATGAATTAACATTTACGTTATTTCATAATGAATTATTTATTATATAGCATATTGAAACTAGTAATAATATCGCTGAGTATTTCTTGATCACTCAATAACTTTTTCAATTTTAAGAGTGAAATAAAACAAAAACAAATACATATATACAACTCCCTACTAATGACTGTTATATATAATATCTCACATTAACAAAACAATTATCTTCTCACATTGAGAACTTGGAACGCTCACAATCCCAGCTCGTGCCACATTGCTAGCGAGGTGTAAAGTTAAGCAACGCCGGTCACAGTCGAATTTTGGATGGGAATTTGGATTGTTACGCTTCGAAAACTGTAATTCTGACCAGGTGCGTGTGGCAAAATGGTCCGAGACACCTCTTAGTTTAATAGGGTTAGTATCCCAATGCGTCTAATCCTACACCAATTATGGATAGAAAAACTTATACAGCAGAAACTCAAAGTACAAAAACCATCACGAAATTTAAGTGCAATCAAATTGCAATTTAAATTTAGAAGAGAAGAGAGTAGTTTAAGGGTCAACTTACATTTGAAACTGGTGTATTGCAATGATGAAGCCTAAGTAGAAGCTTTAAAATCGATCAAAGTGATACAAAACAGACAATATTTGCATAGCAACTGACTAAAAAATGCTAATATTTATTTCTACCCTCATGTTATTTGGTGAGAAAAATATGGGTAATTAGTTTAATGCTAACCTGCCACGGAAACTACTGCCGCGCTGACCAAAGTCCTCGTTAGCGTCCCTGGGTGATTTCCGGTCGTCCTTGAAACTCTTCTCGCGACGGAAATTCTTCCTTTTGCCGTCTTCCGGAACGCTACCTTCGGGGGAGCTGAAGCTTTCCGGCGGGTCTTTTCGGATCGGTGTTGTTACCTTGTTCTATGACAAACAAAACATGTACTTAAAAAGCTCAAGCCTTTTCCTCAATTAAAATCAGTATGTAATTGTTAAGTTTTTCGCGCTGCATTGAACATAAGAAAGGCCAAGATAGTTAAAAGACCAATGATATCCTCTATTCAGTCTAACAAACCTCAAAGTTTACGGTTTCCAATAATAAATATGCCCTTAACGGGCAATTATTATTCTTGTCATCGTCAACCATTTATCCTCCCACTGTTCGACATAAATCTCCTCTCAATATGAGAAGAGTTATGGTCAGAATCTGTCACACTCGATCCCGAAAATTGAGTAAATATCTCATTAGTCGATTAATTATCGATATTCATACCACTCACTATCTGTTATTTTATTTTTCTCATGTTTCCTACGATCAATTTGATTTAGTCTAGATTGACTGTAGCAGTGATGGAAAACATCGAGGAGAAACTTGCGCATATTACAATTCAAGGCTTTGGTCAGTGGTAAACTGCAACACTAAACCACATTCTGAGAGGAATCGTGTAAGTAAAAGTGAAACGGTTAAAAATATTGAATATGATGACAGAACGTCTAATTTATTTTTCAATGTTTCTAGCGTTAGAACAACAAGAAAGCATTATGAATCCTATACCTTTCAGTCTTACACCTTGGATGTATATGTCATCGATCCATTGTGTACATAGTATGCTATTTAACTGTACTATCATGAACAATAGCAAAGCTTGCGAAAATATTAAATTAACATGTGAATCAATCTACGACGAATCCACTGTTCAATGTCCGTTTATTTTGCCTCTTAACTGTCTTGTTTTGTTTAATTAAAAATGTATAGGTAATATAGCAGAGAATAATTTTGTAAATTAACCCTATGAACATTGTTATTTAATGTTGTATTATTTTTATAACGGTTTAAACAAACGTGCCATTGAAAAGTATTCATTCTGAAGGGGGTCTTGAAAAAATCAAAGAGATCTGGGCAAATTGTGTGATTTACTGTGATGAACTATATGTGATATTAAAGTGTATTTCTGGTTATATTGTTTTAACATCAGCTTACAAAAATTGTATGTATTTCTACCACCTTACTTATCTTTTTGCGTTAAGCCATTATTACGTTACACACATATACACGGAGTGACTTCGTTATTTATAATATTAAGGAGGTCACAAATATTATATTATAATATCAAACATTATATAGTATAATATATCAAATATTATAATATTTGACGATAATATAAACACGGGCATTTTATCTCTTCTTCTATTCTATCTGCAAATCACATAAATTTTTAAATACATATTAGTGGACAGTACATACAGTGGACTGATATATCAGCCAAAAATCGACAAAAATTGAGCAAGCCATACGCAGAATGAGTTGTGTAATGTAGCTAGGTGCTGTTAACGGTAATAAAATATCCGAAAGTAATATTCCGTAATTCGTTTCGGTATGTTCACACTTCAAGTGGATACTTAGTCAAGAATGTAATTTGACCGAGTACGTGAAGAGCTACAAGTATAACGGATATAATTAGATTAATAATAAATAATAATAATAATCGACCCATTTTTATTAATCCGCTGTTGGAATATGGGTCTCCTCTCATATTGAGACGGTTAAGGCCATAGTCTGCCACGCTGGCCAATTGCGGGTTGGCAGACTGCACACACATTATAATTTTCTTTTATAAATTCTATGGTGTGCCGGTTTCCTCACGATGTTTTTCCTTCACCGTTAGCAAGTCATATTCAAATTTAAAACGCAATTTTGTAAAGACATGCGCGCCGTAGATTTGAACCCAGCGCCCCCGGAGTGAGTGGCTGAAATCTTAACCACTAGGATACTACTGCTGTAATGCAAAATTAGGTTAGGTTTTCCAAAAAATATTTAACGATTGAATACGATTCCGTTATTGATTTATTAAACGTATGGACGCTTACGATATAATTACCAATTGCAACTGCATCCTGATATCATAAGCGTATACGATAAAATATACAACACTTGGTTACTTAACGTTTCAACACGATATGACGTCAACAAATGTCATCACACGTCACAGTCCATTATTATCATTATACAACCACGCCACATCATTTACGGGGTACACAGAGAGCACCGAGCGTCAAATACAGAGAAAGGGAGATGGAGAGGAAGAGGGCGAGAGAAAGGGAGCGGGAACGGGAGGAAGGGAATTCTTATAGATCTGACGTGCTCTTTACACACTTATCAATCTCTTCATATCCGTATAACGGTTGCACTCTATGAGGTGATTATAAGAGCTAGATTTTTAACTATCGCCGGTAATAGTGGACTAGGACGGGCGAAAGCGTAATGTTTGTAACAGGGTTAAAAAGAATTAGTTGCGACGCAGGTGGGTCTTATTAAGGTCAGTGTTTCAATCCGCTGCTGACATGATGGAATGCAATGTTATATAGACAGAAAGAAACATTAGTTAAAAGCAGGGGAAATTACCTTCTTGTAAAAAAAAAATCCACCACCGTCTTGCAGACATTTTTCTCTGTAAAATTATTGGCTTAAATACTAAATTGAAAAGTAACATCACGCCTATAATCGCCGAAGGCGTAGACAGACGAGTGTAGTACACTCGCAAATTTCAACAGCTACGTTTACGTCCCACAATGGTGGTGAGGCTATTGCTTAAATAGGCCGAATTGAATTACTAAAATATAGTTACAGTAAATAGTAATTGGACAGTCTCACCGAAATTAACAAATAAAAACAAGAATTGCTGGTGAAAGGCCTGCAGAATGTTCAGCTTGAATAGTAATGACAAACATCGATTATTGACTATCGAATCGTTATCGATAATTTTCCGCTAAGAATTCAGTTTAATCGCATCATTAGCATATAAACAAATTAAACGACAATTCATCTAAATAAATAAAAAATATGATACGTGGTAGGCTAGTCTGTGATACGAGAATAAAACCAGGTTAGTCACACAAGTATCTTTCTTAATTAACTTGTATCCTATTGTATGCTAACGTTTTGCGGTAGAGATACTACAGTAGAAATAGTACCGCGACGCTATTGATGACAACAATACTTAATAACCAATGTTTAGTCTTCATATTACATAAATTATAACTATAACCAGTTCTTTTAATTCGAAAAACAAAAGAGTCACCTTTAGTTCGATCGAAGCAACAAGATAATTTTATAGTAAAAAATAATTTCCAACTATTGTTAGGTTTTAAATTATAATTCGCGATGCAGTGGGATTTTGCGGCCGCCTTGGCATCAATACAATTTATAATTACCTACCTAATCGCACGATGCTCCGACGTGCATTTTAAAACCTAGTTACATATAAAAACAATTAATTATTAAACATAATTACGGACGCAAGTGTATTACGTATGCATAACTATAAATCAGGTTGTTTCATTTACTATTTATTGCCTTACTTAAATTACTGTTGCCTTTTAATCGTTTTTAATCTTTGGGTATTAAGAGTCGTATTTTAATGCCTTCCACACCCAACTGTTCACACTAAAAAGTGTTCTAAATTTAAAGTTATTAAGCACCTTTTTTGTTTGAATAATAATACGTATATAATATTATAATATTAAAATTTCATGGAAAAATTATATATTCAGATTGATTAATTATTATAGTAAATAAAAGTGTTTAATTTTTATAATTTTTTATGACCCACTATTCATAAACAGTTATATGAATTATAAATTTTTCAATTATTTATAAGTAAAATGTACTTACCTCAACATTGCTTCGCGGCTGTGACAGTTGGTTCATTCGTCTGGCCACATCCAGTGGTGGATTGACTGTATCGTCCACCAATGTCACCAGCATAGTGTCATTAGATAGAACACCCACTACATGAGCCATCAACGTTTTCTCCAGAGCTATCATCTCCAGCTGGTTAGAAGTTTTCGTCTCAATTGGCTTGTTTTCGAAACCCTAAAATATAATTTAAAATATGTAATACCACTTATTTAAAAGTTTAAACATGATACAAATGTATGATGGATCTGTCTATAAGAGAAACAACATCAGATATTCTAATAACCTAATTCGGAGAGAGCCTTCATGTAATACTCGATAAAGTTCACCATCACAAATGATAATATTAAGATTGATTCAGTATTCAGTTTATACTTGGTGACTTTTCAAATACAAATTCATTTATTCTAAATTGGTTTATAAGCACACTTTTTGTATGTCAAAATGATGCTACCACTGCTTCGGAAGATGCCTCACTATGGAGAAGAAGCGGCGAAAGAAACTCCATAGGTGTGCTTATGCATCTTTTAAAATGGAGACATACTTATATTAGGGTATTATAACATGAGCTAATTTATTGTGAAGCTGGAGTTACATCACACCAAGCATGTTTATCATATAAATAATCATTAACTTTATAATAATAAGATTTTTTACAAAGATTTCCTTTAATAGTAGATTTAAATTTTTTATCTGGAAGCACTTGATAGTGAATAGATCTTTCCTATATATTATAATTTTTAGAAACTAAATTTGACTATTAAGCAATAAAGGCAAACATATTGAATGTACTTTACATTTATTTTATCAGTCCCTACTTTTTCTGAATGTTCCTTTAATTGATTCATGCTCTAGAGTAAGCCATACTTAAATATCATTAAAATCTTATAAGATCTCTACTAAAAATCAAAACTAAAAGGAATCATTTATATAAAACTGGTTAAAAATATGTTTTAGCAGAAGAGGCCTAAATATGATGTTAAAGACAATGCAGTGATACATTTATTAGGTACAAAGTATATTTAATTTATAAAATCAGAAGTTATTAACACTATCTCTTGAGCTGATTATACCCTATATTCTGGAGAATTTTCTTTAGAATCACTGAATAACTTAAATGGCATAGATAAAGATTTTATATTTGACACTAAGATAAACATGAAAACACTAATATAAACATATGAAACATCAATAGGAAACATGTTTTTTAACATTACCACAATTATTGACATGAATCTGTACATATTTCGAAAATATGTAAAAAATAAGAATGACTGACCTTTAAGGCACATTTCATGGCCTGTGCTGGTAACCTGATCAAATCAGGAGTTATCGTTCTTAGGTCTGATGCATCAACCTCTTGTTCATTGCCATAGTCAACATATGCCACAATAACCTTGTTGCCATTCACTTGCCTGACCCTTGCTCGGTACCATTTATCATCATCAGGGAATCGTGCACAGCATACTGAACCAACAGGCAATGCTCCTGGACAAGAGCTGTTCTCACAGTGTACTTTCACAGCTTTCATGACAGCATTCAAGTCATCAATTTTATGAGACAGTTGCACATAAAATTTTATGCAGCTATCCACATATGATACCAGTACTGAACGCTTAGTCCCCAATGGCAACATTTCTATCCATTTAAACTGTAACTTATCCTTCATATTTGCCATCAGCAAGTCCAAAACGTTTTTGTTATCCAAAATCAATTCTCCATATTGTATCAATGGTGGTCCCTCTGGAGACACAACTTTTAGAGTTAACACTTTGCCACTCACAAGCTGCTTAAAAGCTTCATTCAAATAAGGCCCCTTCTCCAACTTCTTAACTCCAGATAAACAAAATCTCATTGCAAAAACATTTGGCTTCACAAACTCTTCAGGAATATCAAATATATCATAATATGACACCATTTCAGTATCACCAAAATCAACAAAGAAAAGCTTGCACTGAGATCCAGATAGATTCATAACTATAGCTCTACAAATTATACGATCACCAGACATTCTGCCCAAACACACTGTGCCAATCATTGGTGGTTCTGTGAGACTGCTGTGTGGTCTTCTATTTATCTCATCCATCATGTCTTGAAATTTTTTTGCATCAGTCACCAGCTGTACTGCAAATAGTTCAGGTCCTTCTTCTGCAAATGACACAAACACTTTGTGTTGGGAGTTCACCTCTAGGAGCCTGCTCTTGTAAGTGATAGACTTCTTTGGCGATGATGGTTTATTTGATGAAGCAGATGGACTAGTGGCACTAATTGAAATGTTTGCCAGATTTTGCTGAGGCTGACGGATGGGAGCTCGGAGGTTAACAATATTCCTTGAAATCTTATTATTGTTAACCAAAAGTCTCTGGCCAATGTTTGATGGTGCAGTAATTCCGCTGCCATTGTAGGGCAATGCCACATTTTGATTTAAGCGCATTGCGGAAGCAGGATTCGGAAAGTTTTGGTTAATTAAAAATGGCACATGCTCTGTAAAGGTGGGTGCCTCTGTTAGCAAGCTTTGTGGCCAATTCGGCCCCTGCTGACTTTCACTTGTGAGCTGTAACAGTAGTACCTCCTGTTTTGTTGTAGGTATTGCAATTCCAAATCTGTTGGCCACCAAATGTGCGG
>DWMG01002224.1:0-13607 GCA_018244855.1 Elbella merops | reverse complement strand
ATTCTATGTCGGGTGTAGGGCAATAGGCTCACCCCCTATTCCATGGTGAGACATAAACGCAACCGGTGAAACGTGAGAGTACACTACACTCCTCCGCCTACTTCTGCAAATAAATCAAATTAGTTTATTATTATTATTCCTCATGGGGTAGACAGAGGGCACCGATACCCAAATATCCCTATCCTTACAGACCTTTGTTTCTTCCACATTCATCGCTCTCTTCGTAAAGACACAACTTGTCTGGTCAAGATAGGTGAGTCTTGGTTTTCCTCGGCATCAGTATCTATCAACATACATATTGTATATCTGTTTTGTCATTCTTTCATCTGAAATTATATTTAATATTTATTATTGTATTATCTAAGTAAAAAAATTTCGCCACCGGTTAAAAAACACATCTAACGAATATTAGCTCTCTGTAAACACAAAGCGAGGTAAAATTTAAATTGCGTCTCCAGTAACCGCACTAGGGGTGCGACCCTTGTAAACGACCGGAAGCCGCCCGGAGTGGTTCTATCTCGCAGACGGGTAGACATCTGTAACAAGTTTATTTTCAATGTACAAGCTGCAATATGTTTTGTTATGAAAGCATATTTTACTTTCAAACCATGACAATATACATATATTTAGAACAGAACATTGTTGCAACCATAAATTAGTATTTTTGACATTTCTGAATACAAATTTAAAATGCGTTTGTTTCTTCAAATTAATTTTGTTGTTTTATATCGTAAGTTCGCCGTCTATTGGAAGCGAAAACAAGTTTACCGTTATTTTGGTATATGATAGGAATTTAATGAGAATAAAGGTTAAGGTTAATCAAAACAGGTTCCATACGGTTCAATAAACTTAAAGAAAGTGTTTTCAAAGTGTGCAGGACTAGACAAAATTGTAATACTGGTTACGGAGGCACACACAATTCTGCTAGATGCTCAATTTGTGCGTCGTCACTCTTCGCAGATATTCAACAATTATATAACCTATGTGCTTAGAATAATTACCTCAAGATAATTTAAAACGTTATATACCTAACTTTACAAATATAATCATATATACAAGGGTACATGTTAATGGACTATGTTTCATCGCTGTCAAACTTGCGGGGAGAAACTTATCGTCAGCCAAAACGGGATAACTTTTTAATCAGGAATAATCGAAATGAATCATAACTAGTTATGTTCGTAAAGACGTCTCCCGAATTATACAATATAATTCGTGTCCCAGCGGAACTTGCAAGTATAACTAATAACCAAGAAGTCTTGATGTCAATCCTCAGGTTGGGCAAATTGTTATTGGTTTGTTTAAATAACTTAAATTTCCAGTAACAATACGGATATGTGCCCGGTTTTGCTCAACAGGCACATCTCCTATTAAATGGGACGCATAACCTAACTAGTGTAAAAATGGATGTACTATACTCCCATTTGGGTAAATACAGGCGTGATGTTATTTTATGTCCAAAACCATTTGATTTCACAATTTCACGGTTGGACTATTCCTGAAACTATTCTAAATAATGGCCCCACTTTATTAAGAGGCTTGGTAAATAGCAAGAGACATGCAAACTAACAATTTAATACAAAAATATATCGATTTGGAAGTATACATGCTATTGCTACATGAATTTGATGAATAGTGAAAATAAGATTCTTCAGCAAAATTTGCTTTATTTAAAAACTTGCGTTAAAGAAACCAATTCTTATTTGTGACTTTTAAAAGTAATAGACTGTGCAGTAAATCTGCTCCATTACACAATAATGCAGCTCCATTCTCGCCTCCGGTGTCCAAATACAACTATTTCAGCTTATGAATTCCAATGCGCCGCCAGCGGTTTTGCAGCGACTCCGTTATGTGACGACGCGCCTTCGCTTATTATATTCGCGACTCTGCTTATGTAGTCGCGTCTCTGCTTATCTGTATTTTCCTTTGACACCTCATTTTACTGGGTTCAGTGGAATTTAACAAAATTGCAAGTGCACGCGGTTATATCGCGGCTTATGCTTACAGCGTTGCACGTTTGCAACTGAATTGTCGAATATTATTATTTAGATATGCTCCTTTTACGTATTGCACATTGTCCATTGATGTCTATTAGTTTCCTATCGTTTTGGTATACCTTCGTAGTAAATCGAAATCACACCAAAGAGGTCAGGAATCTTATTAAAATCAACTATTATACGCCATATGAACATCAGGACCTTTCGATTTGATTGAAGTTTTAAACCTAACAGCAACTAAAAGTAATCAACACTGTGAACATCAAAATTTATGTGTAGATGGGTGAAAATTATTATCATGGATATTCCAATCTCATAAAGTTCAAAAAACATAATTTTCCCCGGACTAAGAAGTAACCTGGATAAACAATTTAAGTTAGAAGACCAACCATTTGTCCTCGATAATTAAGCTCGTAGATACTCATACTTTGCAATAACAGGAGCACTGAACTGAATTTATCAAAACAAAACCTATCTTACTTCCTCAACGACGTCGCCTTACACTTTTAATTAAAACACTCCATCGAGTTTGAAAGTTATTTTGACGGCGGCGACGCTACAATAGCTTATAGGAAATTAATTTACTAAGGGTACACCCTCATTTAGTATCACCAAATCTGTTTAAAAACTAACGTAGCTACGCATACATTCGCGATTTGCAACACTAATACTAGTTTACAGATAAAATGCAAGTGACCAGATTCGTTTATTTTAAAGCTCCAAACAAGAAAACAGTTCGTTTGGCTCTTAGCGTTTGTGGCATAACGAATATACTCGTAGAAATGATGGTATCCGAATAAAGACCCTACGAGCCTTCGCTATCGTGACAAAACCATGGGAACATTTTATTGAATATTCTGGTATGTTCCTCAATGCTTTGAGAACACAATGTTATTTCTTTCCCCAAAATATCAACTAAGATAGGTAAATTTACCCCCATACGACAAAAAGCCGTATGAGTCTATTAAGAGTATGATAAGAAAATATTATTTACCACAGGCGTTGTGTTGGGTTAGGAATGCTCTAAGTATCCTTACTTAAATAAAAAGTCAGTGACATGTTAATCAATTTTACTTATAATTTACTATATGTACGTCAAACATTCAAGGAAATATTTGGCACTTGTTGCGCTTTGCCTACCCCATATAAGACCTGATGTGATGATTTAATAATAAACACGAAAATAATTGTATACTTAATTTTTTTTACCATATTCTGAATTAAAGAAAACGCCTATTTACTGTTTCCGAGTGAGTCAGTGAGGGAACACCCATAGGTATGTCCGCTTCATTAAGCCCGAGATGGAATTTTGAACTACTATAAGATTACCAAAGTTGGATGTTTATTTATGCGCCTCCAAGAGTTCCAGTCCACCTCAATGTTTAATTTATCCTTGACTTGGCAACCTTATAATGTAACAGGGTTTGTGGCCGTAAATATATACACAAATATACTTTTTACTGCTGTGCCGTGAGTCATCTTAAGCTGCCATCCGTTCCTAAAACAGTCTCAAAGAAAGCCCGTCATAATCAATATTTTAAATTTGCTTCGTACATAAAGTATACAGTTATATTTAGCCCAATAAGAAAATTCCATAAGAGTACGACTCATTTTTCTCACTGTAAAAAACTGACATATTTTGAATGAAAATTGAAACTGTTTAACAAAGAATTAGAGACTCTTACCGATTTTTAGTCTAAGATATGGATATTTTGACTAAGTATAATTGTTATTTCATTTAAGATATACCATATAAGATATCCATGTAGAGTAGGTATACGAAAAACTGAGTATTTATTAGAGCATCCTTCACAATTCTCAATTATCTGTACTGCGACGTATGATTGTCTTTACCCTGGCGTCCGATAATAGATAAAGCGCAGGAAGTCGAAACAGCGTCGCTAGAAACAGATCCTACGTCACACTCTTATCTGAGTCTTTTTCAGCGTAACAAGGGCTTCCGAATGGTCACTTGCGAGATATCGGCGTTTGTGGACCCCAACATAGGGTTGTCTCGTAGCTATATAAAATCTATCTATTTATCTAATCTAATTATTTCAAATAAATAAATAATATCAATGTGACTAATATGAAGTATTTCATTTACAATTCCATAACACTGCACTACACTAAAACTTGCCATGGATTTTTTACTTACGAGTATTTATTAGATATTATAGTACAGAAAAACAAAGCACGACCTGGAGAAAGGACGAACCACCCTTAAAACTAATCATAGGCTTAGAGTCAGTTACTGGTTTCGAAATTTTAGCTTATTTCGGCTAGAATAGGGCGAGTACAGCCGCCCTCGCTGATTACTCACATAACGCAGCTAATATAATCAGGGAACGTGCCATCGGCATTTTCGTGTCATGAATTTTTAATGTAAATTTTCAATTGAAGAACTTTACCTGTTAGTGTTGTTATGTCTCGACTCATTTCTGCTTTTTTTTTCATATTACAGTATGCGTATGAAGTGCAAAATAATGAATACTATATTTTTAATAGTTAAAAAATGTATTTGCATTTCAATACTTCACGTAGCTAACAATCATGCAATTTGTCAACACGTTTGTCGTCTGTCGTTCAAGTAAACCGTATATCGTTTTACTATGAGACATGGGGCAAAAAGTCAATAACAGTCCTCATAAAACGTTGTGGATAATTATGTATAATACATGCATTATATTTATTACTAAAGGAATTAAATCTATTATTAAAGGAAATCTTTCTAAAAAAGCTCATTATAAAGTAAATGATTATTTAAATGATAAACATGCTTGGTGTGATGTAACTCCAGCTCCACAATGAATTAACTCAGGTTGTAATATCTTAATATAAGTAATTATGTACCCATTTTAAAAGATGCATGAGCACACCTATGGAGTTTCTTTCGCCGCTTCTTCTCCATAGTGAGGCATCTTCCGAATGGCGATGGTAGCATCATTTTGACGTACAAAAAATGTTCTTATGAACCAATTTTGAACAAATGACATTTGAATTTAAATTTAAAACTGTCAAGCGGACACTTTTGTTGTTAAATGAAATGGAGGTTAGGCATTTGACGCTTGACGATACCGCTTAGCACGTGCATAATGCGGGGTGAGTGGAAAATTCATGTTTGAAAATTGGCAAAATCTTTAAAAGCAGTGCCTGTCTTCTACAAAAAAACATCTGTGCCATGCGATCTCCAACCCGCATGCCCAGCGTGGATATTACGGGTATAAACCCCCTTCTGGGCGAGGCCTATGTCCAGCAGTGGACTGAGATGGAGTGAAGATGATGATGAAGATGAATGTATTGGTTATTTTATGAAGCTCTTAAGCTTAACATTTTCCCCGGTCTGATAGAAAGCACGCATTTAACCAGCGCTGGCTCTATAAGTATGTAAGCAATAAACCTTTCAACTCTGCAGACCTAGTGATTACATACAACCGGCGACAAAGATTGCACATAGACATAATTCGTTGTATTATGCGCATGGTTTTGTATTTTATTAGAGTCTGTTTCGATTGCTCATTATTGTTGTTAAAAATGAACTTTATATTTAGTTGTGGATTAAGCTACAGTGGAAATGAGTTACAGCTTGATTTTAATGTTTAATATAAATATATAGATTACGATGTTACGAATATATGTATGTATATACTTACACGTACAGATTTACAGATTGTGTTGACATATTGTACACATTTCTGGCAGTTGCAATTTGTTTGCTAATGTTTATCCCAAAACACGTACGTCATTAATCAATCACGTTTTCTGTTCGAGGAAAAATCAGTAGTGGGAACACATAAAAACTGTTCAATAGATAAATAATACAATTCATAGACGTGGGGGTATCGAAATGTTTGAGTTAACTTCGCGACATTCTTTCGAGAATCGGACGTCGAGTGTAAATGAAAATTCAATCGTTATGTAATGACACCGTGAGATTTGTTGGCTGTGAATTACAATACAGTTTTATGTTGATATTTTTTATATTAGTCTTACTAAAAATGCGTAGAGTGGAGAGACTCAACGTTTTAAATAATATTAATTATTCTTATTGTATTCTACAACAACTTTATACACTGTCAGCTATAAAATACTTATTTAAGTGTATCTTTATGTTTTTCTTTTTAAAGATTCTTTCTCTCGTGACTGTGAGGTTCGTGGCTCATCTGAGTGTTTCATCAATTAAATGTAATCAGACTATTTAGAGCTAATATCGTAATGGTGAAGCGAAAGTTTTCTCGCTTTAGGGGAGACAGATACATAACACATACGAAATGTGATTGCTGTATAGACGCGAGATTCGCATCACGTCCTGCTTTCGCCGTTCGCGCGAAAGCTATATCCTTTCGTCGGTAATGTGACGTGGTCGCGTATGTTACTGGTCATGTCGTCAACGATAGCCCCTCATACCCGAGTAGGTAAAAACCTATGTACATATATTTCTACTAGTCGGTACCCGCCGCTTCTTCCCGCGGAAATATACATTATTTTTATCTTTCGACTTCTATACACATGGCTATTCGATCGCAAACAAATAGAAACTTATGCCGTGATAACCAGACAGTTGACAAGTGACACATACATATGTGTAACTATCTATGAATCTACGAGTATCTACATATAAAGGAATGTATCTATCCTTTATAATTCTGATGAAGAAAATTCTTCTAGTAGGGAATTTCCTTTAACAAATTACAACGTATTTCCATGCTCACTTTCCACTGAACATTATTTAAGCAGAATGTTTTGTAAAAAGTAAAACACAAATAGACCGAGTTATATGGAAAATTGTGCCGAAATATGAATAACTCTACATCACATCTTATATATTCTTCTAATGAGCGATTAACAAATTGTGTTCGTTACTGATCTACTAGTGGCTTGTTTATTAGTTAATAATTTACTTATAGGAGAATTATTACACGATGAATATAGAGTATAAGAAATCTAATATGCGTGTTATTAATTGATATCTGTATCGATTATTCAATCATAAACATGTATAACCACATCCGTCGTGTCTCTACCAACACTACATTTAATATTTAATCGCTGTTCACGATGTCTGCTGCTCTACAGTGTAGAGCATCGATTCATAAACCTGTTTAACTACATTGGTCTAAATTTATACTTCGAATTAAGCGTTCCCAATGTGTGTTTACAATATATTGCTCGTTATTCGTTATGTAATTAAATGGTAACGATTATTTCATATTATCTAATAAAATGTTTTTATTAAAATAGCTCTTATGCTTTCTTTTACACATGCGTATATTACGAGAGGTATAGTTATATACAAAATATTCATAAATACATATTTTTAACGTATGATACTTTTAAATGGTTCTATAAAATAATAACCAGAGTTCACTAAGCGCACTGTCTCTTTGCAAGTTAAATATTTTCATTATAATTCATCATTAATTTCTTCTTCGGCATATACGAATATGTATTTCTTGAAAAAACTCTTCATTATAATCACGCTTGTGTGTTTTTTTCAGTCGGTCGTTCCCAATACATATTTTAATGTATAAAAATATTTTACTGGTACATTTTACAATATTTCCAACTACATGCGCACACAACATGCGGGCACGGCTTGGTATCTTGTGGATTTCTCTCGTTAACGATTTGTGTCATTCACTTACTGTTTACATGGAAAATGGTAACTTTAATATGTACTTTAAACTTAAACAAACTGAACTTATCGACTGCCATTTTCATCACAATTTCGTAGCCTTCCGCTCTGGGAAGGAAAACAGACAAGCAATTCTGCTTAATGGCATGAATAGTTGTTGATGCGTTATTTCCGCAAGGAGATCTGGATGATGGTTCTACCATTCTTGAACTTATTCCATCGACGAAATTAACAACTGCAATGCAGGAAAGCGCCTGTTTAATATGGTTCTCTGTTCACCAGCAGTCGCTTCTGCTCCGTTCCATTCCATGTATACGAAGTTTAAAAACCCTTTTAAAGTCTCTTAAAAATTCTTGTCCCTTCTACGTATACCGCATCCTGGTAAGCACGGATAGACTTTCAAAAATATACCAGTAACGTTCATTCAGTCGAAAGCAGAGCGGAGCGTGCTCGGCGTTCGATAACTCTACGCTTCTCGACTATTCCTAGCCTGAACCAGCATTGTAATGAATGGAACTTTTTGTATATCCATCTATGTTTCATTACTGAATGCATACCTACATATATTTATTTTCTACCAGTCATTGCAGAGCGTGGCTCCCCTCCTTGCTCGCTTTAGGCCTGAAACCTACATTTGTATATTTAATATGTGTGTATATAATGTACATGAAAAAGATACTCAATGAAATGATACTTAATGGGTTGGTGTGTTCGTTCGGGCGAAAGTCTATCATTCGCACAAAGGCTCGTCTGTGTGATGATTGACTGCCATTGTGTGTGTTTTTGTACACTTTTCATGACTTTGCACTTATTAATACGGCTGGTAAGTCGCTTTTTTATCAATTAATGTGTTCTAGTACAATCAACTTGATACTTTCACAATGGTTAAATAATATGTATTATTTTTACACGGGCGCCTGCTATATTTATTTATTTATTTATTTATTCTTATTGTAACACCTTATGCTAAGAAATACAAGGGTGTATTTAATGCCTAAGGGCATTCTCTTCCAGTCAACCCTGGGTGATGATAATGCTATATTACACGAATTGTTACTTCCCGTAGGTATAACTGTCCCTCTCTTAAATTATATAACTGTGACTCTACTATTTTGTAAAACGCTAACTATAACTGTATGTAATATAATTGATAGTAACTTGTTATGTTTTCGTTCTCGCTGAATTCGAATAATTCACATATTATTACTCATATCTTATTTCAGTGTTTTATAGATTGGTTTAAACGAAGTATTGGCTATAACAAATTTGTGTTAATTCATTTAGAGCTTTCGTGGCGAAAATGTGATAGACAGAAAAATAACTATTATTACTGGTTTTTTTAAGAGGCTCGTGTGAGAAATTTTGATACAGATGAGACAGCTAAAGAGGTACACGGGAGGTATAAAACATACATACGTCATCATTGTCATCATCACCTGATTACCGTCCACGGCTGGACATAGACCTCTCCAATAGCACGCCACTTGTGAATACACATATGTATTTATCGATGTCTTGTTTCTCGCTTTTCATTTGCACCGTCTCAACACACAGCGTATGTATGTACTCGTAAATCAGTTTCCCAACACTCATTTAATTCTCCGCCCGTTCGAATTGAACATACAACAGATCTCCATATAAATTCTACTACTACAGTATATAGTATTTTTTGTAATATCTGACTATGTAACTTCAATATATTTAAAAAATGCGCTTCTGTAAATACGATTGAGCAACTGTTCTTAAAGGCTGGGCATACGCTAGTCTGTTCTCGCAAGTTTTAAACGATGGAGTCACCGCTGGTCGACATGCCCGCTAACGAGCCTTCACAGCATAAGAAAAAACGAATATTGATAAAAGTGAAAGTCAATTATTACGTATTAATAATTGCGACTATTGTGGGTGTGTGTGGGTACCCTTCGATATTTGGAACGGAACATATGAGGAAAATCAAAGTGGCTTAGGCCAATAATACTCGTATTTTCTTCGTGGAAATGCTCGCTCATTGAGTTATTCATACATTGTCGATGACCAGAAATAGACTCTTATTGTGAGACGGAGATACATGTAGGATTGGTCTCGGTCTTTTCGAGATTAACATATAAAATTTCCCTTTAATAAAAAGTTCGTTAAAAAATCTTTAATAAACATATTTGGGCGTTGCGCATGGGATTATTATTATTAGCATAAAGCATTAGTAACGCTTACCTACCGGTAAGCTTTACTTATTGTGCAATATAAATATATAATGTAATATAATAATTAATATAAACTAGATTGAATAAAATGAACATTCATTTTTACAATAATTTATCATACCTATGTGTGGTATGTACAAAAAAAACTAATCTATATCAAGAATTAAAATTCCAATTAAACTAAAATAATTTATAAATATGAATACTATATAGAGAATGGTCATCCTTAAATCGAGTGTAGAATTCAGCCAGAATCTAGTCTCTAAGACCTTCCTACGGTGCGAACTAAGTAGAAACGCGACTGCGGCCCTCCTCTCTCTTGTACAGTTTTAACCAGACAACAACCACTCAAATTCCTAATTACACGTTTTCTCTTCACATTTCAACTATGTAGCACTACGTCCAATGTATAATGTACTCGATTGTATGAGAGGCGAGAGTGTACCTACTTTGTATGTTGTTTCCGAATAGTATATATTGTACATATAACAATTGTATCAAAATTTTATTATTACAAATGTAAGTTCTCTCAAATATATGATCATCTGACTTAGAGTATGAGTTGTTGTGTGTTAAGCAAACTCTACATTTGTATGTTAATAAGTATTTTATATATAAATTGCTATGTGAAATGAAATTTTATCTACTCCTTTCTAAGTACATTGCGCCCACGGAGGAGTGTGAAATTTGGAGTAGATACACTTTACAGATAGAAAAAGAATGAAATCTCAAACTTTTTCGTCACATGTATTACAAATAAATAAAATAAAAAAGTGTCCATTGTTAATATATGTACTGTTAGTATACACGTATGTACATTTACCGGTGTGTACCAGTATACTCACTTCTTATTCGATGGGACGCATAAAATAAGGGGCAAAAAATGGGAGTACCACGATCCTCTGCCTATCCCTTTGAGAAAACACAAGCGTGATATTAAATTACATTTCTGCCTATGTCAGATGCAAAATAATCTGCGGTTTATCAATGTAAGTATATGTACATATGTATGTATACCGTCTCTTAAGAACTTCAATAATGTTTTTTGAAGTTTAATGAGTTACGCGTCGGCCTCTACTGTATTACTGGTGTGTTTTAAATTTAAAGTATTTATTGCTCGTAGTTTTGAAACCGGATTGCATATACCTGGATTGCTGTACATAATTATGAAACTGTGTATCGTACTGCGATAGGTACATTCGCTTGTTACAATGCTCCCTCGGTCTCTAGGACGAAGGGATGTTAAACGTGAGATTGTGAGACACCTGTGCGCATCGTAATATACCTGTCCTTGACATAAACAACTTCATATTTTTCTTGCTGGCCAAGTTATATGCTATTTATTCATTTATCGAATAATAAGCACTCTGTAGATTTGATCAACATTTTGTAAATACTATTCTAAGACTTAGTTGCTGTTGTTCGTCTTGGCTTAAGGTTCGCTGTGGGCTAAATGCGATCGATCTCTATCTAGAAATAAAATGTGCAACACATAATAAGGCAAGGATTATATGCTAAGAATAAAACAATATATGCAGGTATTCGTTTGGAAATCTCTCGGAAGGCGTTGACCGCGGACAGTTTGAACGAGTGCGAAATCGCTAATTTGATTTCACAACGTATTCGCGCCGTGGAATAATAAAATAACATTCGGAGGTAACGCCTAGAATACGCGATGCGCTCGATATTTTCACTCCAACGATAAATGCTTTCTAAATGTGTTGCTTTTGTTTCTCCTTCGAAATACTGAAGCTATACGAGGTACATAATAATCAGTCATGATTAGCAAACGAAACACGCTAATATCTTGCAAGTCATAATGTTTGAAAGGAATATGTCGTAAGTGCAATGCAATGAAGCAAGTGTAATTCTATCCCCCAATTAGATGCCCATTTTATTCAGTAAATACGCGAACAAACATTTTTAAGAGACGTTCAAACTACTAATTGTAGCTTTACTTGCCTTGCATATTATTAGACTCTTAATCAAGTGCTGCGGTAGCCGCACGCCGTTCAGTATGCGCGCGCGTGCGGCTAGCGAGGTAATAATCTGTTAACAGAGCCCATTTGAAATTGAGGTGGAGAGAGAGGATACGGAAAGCAGACCCCACAATCAGATGGGAGTAATAACGCTTAGGAGAGAGAGAGAGAGGGAGAGAGAGAGAGAGAGAGGGAGAGAGAGAGAGAGAGAGGGAGAGAGAGAGAGAGCTCATTTTAAATGCTAAATTTTCAATCCTCGATAAAAATTTGTTCTTTCTAATTTCAGCACATTTAAACGAGTTTTCTAGTAGATAATATTCATTTTTATTCAAATAATTTTAATAATTGAAAATATTTCAGCTCACGTTGTGTGATCTTAGAAATAATTAGCTGGCCGTATTTGACAGAAAAAGTGAAATCTCAACATTTGTTACGTTGGTAGAGTAACGTAACGTAGCTTCACGCCTGTAATCCCCGAAGAAGTAGGCAGAGGAATGCAGAACACTCCCACGTATCACCGGTTACGTTTACGTCCCATTATGGAGTACGTGGTGAGCCTATTGCCATACGTTGGTAGAGTAGAGTGCGCGGCATATAAGTTGACCTATGCGCAGAAACAGATTTTTAGGTATCAATCGAATTGCGGTATGAGGGGGAATGTTCCACTCTGCTTTGGAGTAAAATCGCGCACAGTATTTTTTAACATATTTTAAGTACATATATCATATATCTTTGTTAAAAGGTGTCATGCATTCATTTAATATCAAGAAAATGCCTCGACCACAACAAACTTTAAGAAGACAGGCGAGAAGGATGGTATTTGATGTTTACAATTTGTTCGCTCAAGTCAGCTGCGCATTGCGACGCATTCACATTTCAGTTGCAATTATACTCTCAAAACGATTACACGTATTTTATTTATCTCCGGTCTGGTCAAGCGAAATTAAACCGTAAGGCAGTCAACATAATATGGTCCATGTGAGCCGGATCTATAGCGACGTTCGAGAATACGCTTTGCTTTTGAAAGAAAACGCTTTGCTTTTGTCTCGCCTCGAAATGAAATAATTTTATTGAGCTCGTATTGTCAACATCTTAAGGGGCATTTTTACATCTCAACGTGCTACAATATAATACAACATGACTGCCACGCAAGACGAAGTAAGAATTTTATCTGTTTTAGAAGATACAGCAAGCTTGTTGCTAAAAACTTCAATTAATCTGAAGAAATGTCCTAAATTTCGGTTAACTAAGGGTTATATAGAAGCACGGATGCAAATTATAGAGGATTATTGGAAAACTTTTAAACACGCGCATCAGGAACTCGTAAAAATTACACTTAAAGAACGGAAAGAAACATTGCAGTATTTTCATAACGAAGATTTTTTTGCTTGTGAAGAATCATATATAAATCTCCAAAGTGATTTGAAGGATAAGCATGCACAGCTATCGGGAAGTATAACCAAAGAATCACCGTCGGCGAGTTTTAAAACTTCTATGGTTCATAACAACATTGTACAGTTACCGAAAAATAAGTCATTCATTAGCCCTTAAAAATTATCACCACATCTTGTTAAAAATCTCTTACTTTATATATGTAAATGTAGTTTTGTTTTTTAGTGCCTAGAACAATATAGAAATTTTATCTGAAAATAAAATTTGTAAGCTTCTTATACGTCCGAAGTCCTATGAGAGGCGTAGTCTTTTCATTTTGTCGACAGATGTCGCTACCTTTGCCCGTGACGTGGCTTACTTCAGCGATCCTAGTGTTCGAATCTAGAAGTAAATTTACCCAAAGGGG
>DWMG01002223.1:0-13608 GCA_018244855.1 Elbella merops | reverse complement strand
GATATACGCAAAGTGGCTGGCAGTGGTTGGATGCATAGAGCAGAAGATCGAGCTCAGTGGCGTGCCATTGGAGAGGCTTATGTCCAGCAGTGGACGATGACAGGCTGATAGTGTGTGTGTGTGTGGTGTGTCTGTTTGTAATATTAAAATAACCCCTTTTTACTAAGTGCATATTATTGTATACACGGTACATATACCAAAATAACATTTTTTTACAGTTTTTGTCTGTCTGTTTGTTCCGGCTAATGTCTGGAACGGCTGGACCCATTTTGACGGGACCGTCACTGGCAGATAGCTGATGTAATAAGGAGTAGCTTGGGCTACTTTAATTTACGAAGTCGCAGGCATAGCTAGTATGTAATAAAGTATAAAAAGCTATGAGAAACAAACATAATATCGACATGTTATCGTATTTTATTATTTAGTGTATCATAATACTGAGAAATAAGTATATCATACAGAATATAGGTCAGCACGATGTATATATGTATATTCTGTTTCATTTCCGACGTGTTTAGCCGCAGGCAGTTAATAATGTAGGTGGGTACTAGGGTTTTAGTGGCCGAGGAAGAGGCTAGGACAGCCTGTAGGTAGTCCGCCGGGTCACAGCTTGAACGTACAGGAATTGTGCCTTTAACGAAACAAACTTATTTAATATTGATGCAATCTTTTGGCAGAGCAAGTTGGAGTCGCTCCTAAAGATACTATTCAAGCAAGTTTCAAACCAGTAAGGTTACTGTAACCAGCACGTGGTAATAACCTATTTAAAGCCTATTACGTTATGATATATTTTCAACTATAAAGCAAACGAAAGTTAAGTTATAAGTTATACCTGATTAGTAGGTATTAGTAAGAAATGAAGAGGTGACAAAACAAAAAAAAAATTAAAAAGGTTTTTATCTTCGTTTACATTACGCCTGCATACAGGCAGGCAGCTGTGTTTTGTTTAATTCTATTTGAAGCGTAATACATGCAAACATCATTTATATATTGGTTTAACTTGGAAAAGATGAATTATTTAAGTAAATGTAATGTAGCAAAATGATTTCATTTAACAAACATATCGCCCGTGAAGGGATACTTAACATTTTAAGAGATTTAAGCCAGAAGGCGCCATTATTGTTGATGGCTATTGAGCATGTTTGGCTTTACCAATTACAGCGCTTGTGCCTTTTATTATTAGCTTGTTCAATTTTTAATTGTATACACTTTTCTGAAATGAAATTTGTATTTATTGAAATGTTTCGATCTCTGCCTTATTATTCAAAATATTCAATAAGGCGGTGCAAAACAATAAATTCTCTGATGATGTCGCCCGCAGGTATATTAAGTGAGGTTTCATGCTAGAATATTGAAATAAAAGAAAATCTTATAATGAATAAATTGTATCGCAGCATGAATGCCGTCATTTTTAATTAATCGTTAATTAATCAAACCAATGTTTTATTAGTTGTAAATACAAAAAAATAATGAATAACTGGCCACAGTTTTCTACTTAAATAGCTTTCTATAAAGGTACTACATACGTTCATGTAGATTATCAGCTCTCTGCTTACCAGAACAGGGCTTCTTCCTACTTCGGGATCAATAGCCACGTGTGGACATATCCCAATATATATATATATGTATATTGTTAGTCAAGATTCAAAAAATATATAAAGTCTCATCTAAAGACACGAACAAAACATCCGTGTAATACAGCGACTCGCGAAATATATCGTCGCTAATCAAGTTAAATCTATAACGAGTCCTACCGAACAATGTCATACTTTGTCCGGTAATAAAGTGTCACGACACAAAAGAATTTCATCGCTGGCGCATTTTGCGCCCCAAATTCTGAGCTCACGGGATATTTATACATTTCAATGAAGTTCATTCGCAAACTGAACTGTAAAAATGATCAAGTATTCCTTCTACATATTCTTATAACCAAGCCTCTACTCAGTAATATTCTCGATCTAATCGATAATAATAATAACGATAATATTTTGGGATATTTCCATACATGCCTCTCTAATCTCAAAATAGGCGCGAAGTGAGCCTGTATTATGGTAAAACTGTAAAATAAACGGCTGACAAATGACATACATACATGTTAATATAAGCTTATATATGTATGTACCTATATCTATTGGATTTTTCTATTTTAGATTTTCTGTAGTGACTCAGAGTGTGGATGTGTGCCCGGTGTATGGCAATAGGCTCACCACCTACTCCATTGTGGGACTTAAATATAATTGATGAAACGTGGGCGTGTATTACACTCCTCTGCCTACCCCTTCGGGGACATACAGGTGTGATGTTACGTATTTATGTATGTACCTATATTTTTATTCCCTGACACAGTTAAATTGCTTGTGCTCATCACTCGAACTTACGAGCCCGGGTTGAGCAACTGATTAGTAGCTAATCAACACAAATAGTATATATATTTTTTTTATAGAACAGGGGGCAAATGAGCAAACGGGTCACCTGATGGTAAGTGACCGAAGTAAGTTTATTTACCGAAGAAAGGACCAACGGGACATCCTTTTACTTATTCCTAAATAGACGAGTTATTCTCAGAAGTGAACCTGTGATTTTTTTGCTTCGGTTTGAAACCTTATGAGAGATTTATCATGTTAATAGTATTATAAGGTTGACATTGTATACATAATACAATACATACACAATGAGTGTTTATAAGAAGTGGGGTCCAGCAGGCCGGAGGTGGCAAATCACCGGCCGTTTCCGGCTAGACTCGTCCGGAAATTGGGAAAGTCTCCGGCGACCGACGCGGCGTCATTACGAAAGAACTTTGTTGATTTCCTTCAATTTGCGTTCCTACTTCGACGTTTTCTTTGCTGATACATTTTATGATTTGCATTTTAATTGTTTAAATCCATTTTTTTCCTACTTCTATTGGATTATTTTATTTTGAAATGTTTATGATTTATAAAACGAAATAAGACGGGAACAGCGTTAAGGCGTAGAACGATTGTGAGTGTATGCAGCAAAGCAAAATTACTGAACAATATGTGGATATAGGAAGTATATACATACTATATAGGAAGCATATACATACTATATAGGAAGCATATACATGCATGTAGTAAAGGACCTCAATTTTGTTCTTAAACATGCCAGTAAAATACACCTTGTTATGATTACCTTCCGAATTAGGATTGTCGTTTAATAAAAATATCATTTCTGATAGCAAATCGCATTTTAAATAGAGACATCTGGCACTTGGTGCACTCTGCCTACCCCGTAAAGAACC
Organism: Elbella merops; assembly: GCA_018244855.1. Lineage (NCBI taxonomy): Eukaryota > Metazoa > Arthropoda > Insecta > Lepidoptera > Hesperiidae > Elbella > Elbella merops. The sequence goes on along the minus strand of DWMG01002223.1, from coordinate 10,349 downwards.
TGGCGTGATGTAAATTACATTTTTGGATACAATATTATTCGCTAGCGGTAAAGCTGTCTGATGCGTGAAGTGAATCGAGCCTGAATTTCAAGCATAAATCAGCGATCTCGACCCTAATTTGATACTGTAAAAATTATGAAACATTTCGGTATACACTTATGACGCTAATTTACTACATGAAAATAGTGTTTATATAATCTATATATCAATACCTACATATAAACAAAATGATAGAGATCTGTCGTGCGCGCACCACGCGATAACTGCTGGCTATGTTTCGATTAACTTTTTAGTCATACTTATAAACTTGGTGCATTCCTATTAAAAAATTACGATATCTTCATTTAATGAAAACATATTAAACTTTTAAGAAACTACAACTTTTTGGCGATTTTTTTAATTTAATAAAGTACATTTTTTACTTCAATTATTTTATGTATTCATATCTGTAAATAAAATATAATAGGTTGTTAATATTATTGATAGCACAGACGAAGTCGCGGGTATCAACTAGTTTGAAATAAATGAATTAACACATTTATACAAGATCTGATAAAAGGTGGACATTTTTTGCCAAACTAATTTGTTATTTCATATCATGATTTCTATCTAAGAATACATACATTGTATAAGTTTGTGAATTTGTAATGTTTGGTCACGCACGAACCCCTAGGGAGATAGTTATTTGGTACATTTTTATGGTAGTAACACCACAAATTTTTCACGTTTTATGCCTACACTCTGTATCAAAACTAAAAAAAGTTAACATTTGTAATAAAACATTCTTTATTGCTTTTTGGAACACGTCAATTTCTTAAACTACAATTAAATTAGAAGAACATCTCGATAGGACATATTTTTGATTGGTAGGTACGGAGTATTGGCTAGATATTTCAAATGTATGTTCATTTGTTATTCCGTCGGAGCCGGTCGACTGAAAAATGTCCGCGCAGTTGAAGGGCGACGTTTGTTTGGCAATTTGGAGCGGAATAAAACACGCATACCTGTGACAATATTTGAGCCTGTGACAATATTCGTGCCTTCGATTGACAGCCGCCGCCGGGGGACTTTGTTTATGGCGGGTCGTGCGATTTATGCCCACTTGCTCTGAGCTTGTAATAAGCCTGATAACGATTTATGACGCGATGTCGTCTTCTGTGCCCAACGCGTAAATCAGTACAAATTATGATCACCGTATGACTGTATACTTATTTTATAGCTTTACATCCAGACATTAAATAAATACTCGTGCTCATCCCACAATTACATATTCTGGGTGGAAATAGAGCCCATAGCTCCCGGCTCTGCAGTTATATTAACTAACTACAGGACCAACGGGCCAGTGGAGAGTGTTAGGCACATGTTTAGAATACATAAGTTTTAATCACATTTTGCGTTACGTTCATCATCATTCATTTTATCGTTCCGCTTGTCGACACGGGTTTCCTCTCAGTATGAAAAGCATTAAGGCTATCGTCTATCACACCGGCTAAATGCGAGATACATAAGTGCATTGCACTGTTTATACTAATGTTTTAAATTTAATTCTGGCAAGTAAAGTATTTAGAAAGTCGAATGTCAATAATATTTAAATTGCTCGCTGTTTTCATAAGATCAACCCGCTCATATAGTCATGGAATGTTTCTTTGAACACCTTTATTTCGTTAAATTAACATTCAGACGAACAAATACGTAAATCAGAAATAGGTATCAGTTAATGATAGGTATTAAAGTCAATTTAGATATGTTTCCGTTCAATGCAAAATTGTTCAAATTTCTTTTGTCCGTACTTCTGTCCTTGGGGTAGGCCAACACAATACGGCAAGCGAAAGTGGTCTTATCATGGTGCCTTTCTCTCAAGAACAATAGTGCACTTCGTAGTCTCAGCTAATAGCGACATGTCTTTTGTTGGCTGTCCCTTGTTCATGCAGATAACGTTATGTCAGATTTTACTTATAGCCTCATGTAACAAGGTAACAGCACGCCTGTATCACGAGATTATTTATATGGTATTGCATACGAAATATTTTGCACAGGAACTCGAGCATAACTTTTTCGACGACAGGCGCGTGTAGTCTTTTCGAAGCGTTTGCACTGATATAATAAAATGCAAATTGTTGTCCCTGGGCGTCAAGTGGAAATAAAAGAGGAACAGGTTTGGTGCCTAGGGAATTAATGACAGGCTACACAAAACTAGAAACACATATGAAAGTAAATTACAATGTTATGAACCAAAATGTCCCTGGCGCGGTCGCATCGACGTTGCCGACCGCTTGAAGATTAATATAATATGCAATAATATAATTATATTAGTGATCACATTATTCCTGCAAGAGCTTCACTAAATTAACGATGATTATTAGTATTTTTTCCATAATTATTATAATTTCGGTAATTAAGCTTTACGTTGCTTTGAAATACTCAGAGATCAAGTAGATACTTTCAAGATGGTAGTGAGGTTCCGAGAACGATGTACTTTGATAGTATTGAGTGTGTTTACTTTCAATTTAGTTTTGAGTTAAACTGTAAATTCTCTGTGTTTCTGAGTTCATCCGTGTACTCGTAAGCAGTATGTTTGAGTGGTAAGTGTTGTGTTTGAGTGGTAAGTGGTTCGACTAGATATACTGTTTCTGTTTCTTTAACAAGTAAGGAAATATCGTGATAAAACAGTGAACTACCTACATTATTATTTTCTTGAAGTCTCGAACTGTTTAATTCTGGCGCAGTTCAGATTTTGAAAATGGAAAATTTACCGCCTGTAGGTACGTATTACTTCATCATCGTCACCAATATCATCATCGACTACATCTTTATCACCAGCAGCACCGTCATCATCATCATCGACAATCTTTTCGACCTGATACACGTTAGATACGTGTCTATTCTTAGAACGAGAAAGATTAATACCACTATCTGCGACGTCGGCTAGATTTAGGGTTGGCAGTAGTTACCTAGTAGCAATAGAAGTAGTAGTCATCATAGTTAAAATTTCTGTTATTAATTTATAATTTAATTAAAATAGGGCCGCATGTATAACGAATTACTCATATGTGTTCAATTCGTATATTTTGAAATTTGCATTTAATATTGTTGACATTTTTGGATAACGTTTCGGATATTTAGATGGATTCGATGTTTCCTTAACAAAGATTTCCAGAGTTCGAATTTTATACGTTCTTGTTTATTAATAGCGGTATTTCGGTAAGTTCTAAGGACGTTTATTTCTAAGTATAGTCCTGAGTCAACCCTAAGTCCTTATTTGGATACGGAATTGGATATGGATATGAAATTCTATGACTATACGTGTAACCCTTAAGCGTCTGTGTCAACTTGACTGGAATAATATCATTCATTAAAGAAAGAACTGCAGCACACCACTTTATCATCATCATCATCAGCTTGTCTCAGTCCACTGCTAGACATAGGCCTCCCCAATAAGCTCATTTATAACACCACTTGCACTGCATTATTTCATGAACCTGTGAATAGTTTAAGTATGAATGACTTTCACGTATATGTACATAGTCTCCGCCGCGACCTCGCGACAAGCGCCAAGTGGTCATGAGGAAGGACCTCGTACAGGTCCGAAACTAGTCGGGCGATCCCGAAAAACGTACATACAACAAAGTCCCAGTAACTTCTTCCCTTTGTAATAGGTTCTCGATAGATGATACAAGTTTGTTTTTATTTGCGCGAAGAAAGGAAACTTATTAGGCGAATGAAGAAACCAAGTCAAACTACGTTCGAGCTTCTGATGGGATTGTATTCGCAACACTGTAGTCTCACTGTTGTAGCGTAGCTATTGTGGTCTATTTCCTTTAACGTACACTACTTGACGTATAACAAGCTTTGCAGAGGATTTTGTGAAATCATCGATAGCGCTAACCACTGAGCAGCTAGCACAATCTTTATTTGGGCTTCAATTCCTAACTCCTAATACGATGAACAGTTAAGATAATGATGTGACGTTAAGGTGATCAAGTGATAACGTTAATCAATATCTTCGGCGATCACAGCAGACTTTCTGCTTCGAAAGGACTTTTTATATTTAATACTGTATTGATATTGCAAGGGTAATTTAATCCCGAAAATATGGCTACAAGAAGCATTTTTAAATAAGTTTTTACGGTATTTTTAAGTAAATTTAACTCTTAAACTAAGTTTGGGAATTAAAATTCCAATTTCATACCGTACAATTCAATAAAATGATCATGACATAGGTAAAGAAATATCTTTTTCTAAACGCTTTCATTCGTTCCTCGTCTCGGGAATTGAATTAAATATATTTCTCAGAACAGAAATACAAAGGACAGCAAACTTATGAAACATTAAGCAATAAATGTCTTTTGTAATCATTGTTATACAAATGGTGTTTATTACGTATTTCTTAATATGTGGCCATTATAATGAAATGTACGAAACTATTAAATTTTCAATTTTGTTTCATTTAATTGATGTTTATGCTAATTTGCCGTTTTTGTTATTTTTCAGTCTGTTAATAAGATATTAATAAGTTAATAAGATATTAAGAAAAAAATATTAATAAACCAAACAATATTAAGGCCGAACATTTATATTTACATTGATGGATATCTAGAAATAGTTACAAAATATCGTAATAAAATGTTTTCAAAATCCAAGGAACAAACAAACTTCAATTTCTTAGATAAAAGAGAAAGCAATGAATATAGATTTTCATTTGAAATATGTAAAACGATGAAAGAAAGTGTAGCTCAAAATTGGTTCATTATGCAAATGTTAAAACATAAGTGTATCCGAATAAAAGGATTATCCAATACAAGTGCATATTTCATTGTGTTATTTACCCGAATGCAAGGGGAACGTGTAAACAAGTTATTATTCGTCCCGTAACCAATTGCCAGAGTAATTTTGTTGACAGTTCGCGCGCACGGGCACGTAGAGAGCACTTCGACAGAACTTTGATTGGTTTTATATGTTCATTCCGCACTCGTTCGAATATATTTGCATGGAAATTTTATAACAATTCCGTAAAAAATAATTTCAATAGAGTGTGCATTTTTTGTTACATGATAGGCTAGCGAATTGCCGCAGTCCCGCCTAATGGAAAGCATAGATGGTTTTCAGGACTACTGTTGAAGTACCGGTAGGCACGTTTAAAAAAAATATGTGTGCTTTTGAAATTAAATATCACTTTATATAAAATTTAAAGAAACTGTCGTGTAGAGACTGAACATTTTTCATATACTTATCTAAGGAGAGTTTAATGTCCAAAGCGGTACTTAATCAGGGTACTAAACTATGACTTTAAGAATTTTCTTGTAAGAGAACATCCGTATGCACCATTGGAATAAAAGAGAATATAATTGGAATAATAATTGGAATAATAATAAATCTACGCTAGGATGTATGGATGAAACTTGAAATTGGTTGATTTGTAGAGCATAGAATGCCCCTACGCATCTATTCCGCCTCCACTGCAATCTAGAATTACGTAAAAAATGAAAGATAACAAAGAAATAGAAGTAAAATCTTGTATATATTATAAATGTAAAGTTGAATATCTATGTATATTTAAAATATGATTCGTAGAAACCAATTCGGAGAACGTTTTATCATGTAATATAATACATATTATTATATTCATTCATGTACGTAGCTCTGTGGTGTAGGTAAACAGCCACTTGCGGCATGTAGTTCAGTGGATTCTAATTAAATGAAAAGCGACCTTGTAATGTGGTAATTCAATAGACTTTATTGTAATATAATTGTGATATATTATTAGAGAGCACATAGACATCCAACAATAAATTGATGATGTTAATTAAATTACTATTACGCAACTGATACTTTTAGTGTACCTATATAATTATTTCTTTTAAAAAATGGTCTAAAATATAAAGCATAATGTTCTTTTGCTTTATTCCTCATAAAACTTTGAAATATTTTTACACACATTTCAAGGAAGCAGTCTTAATTTGACCTTCTTAAATTAATTTTTAAACCACAAGAAATACGTCATTCATCATCTAATAACGAGATAGAAGTAAAACATTGTCGTACTCAAGGCTTAGTTAGCCATAATGTTGGGTGTAATGTATGTGTTTGTGGGCTTCAGACTTTTCTACTGTACACCGCGTATGCGGTCACCGATTCAATGTCACCAACCGCCGCCGTAATGAATGCAGTTAAAGCCTTTTGCTTATGCCGTTAGTTTTGTGTCGATTAACGGTCCGGCTGTCCACATTATCCAATAATAATTTTCTTAATACAGAATCAGGATAATTTTTAATTAAAATCACTATCCTTATGACAAACGTTTTGAGGAATGTGCTAACTTTCCAATCGATAATTGTGTATATATTATCGCGTCATATGATTATTATTATTATTATTATAAATGTTTGCTAGATCCTTTACAAGATAAGAAGAGATTACCGAGTGTCATAAAGACAGACCTAACTTGCTTCTTCTACATTTATCCCTCCCTTCATACGCCTTGCATTCCGGTTGCGCTCAGTTATGTCATCAAACCAACTCATTTTACAATATGCTTAAAGTTCGTCGGCGGTTTTTTTTGTAGTCGACAGGTGGCACCAGCTGCAGCAATCTCTATCACTGACAAATATATATTTTGTATTAATACACATGTACAAAATAATAGTCACTCAATCATTTGAATTACTTTCCTGTCGTTCGAACACTTTAGCAAACCAGCAGGCAACGGTTACAAGTGGATTTAGAGCCATTCAAGGATACTTGCAGTCGATCTCGAACAGGAATGCAGGAAAAGATCTCTGAATATTATTTATCTTCAGTTCTATTAGTACTTGGTTACAGACGCGTCGCTACGTATGTGGCTATTCTATGAGGCTGTCCATCTCTGTAAATGGTTGCCACTAGTATTATACATACGAGTATGTAACATGTATGTGAACATTTAACCACACTCTTCAGGCAGAATCACAAATTGTTCTAATAATTGCTTCACGGTAGAAATACTTTTATATTTAGAGATTGTACAAAAAGTTATGTCTAGTATGTGTATACTTTTTGTATTTACAGCGTTAGGAACGATTACAGAAACCTATTAATCAGCGCTTTTTGTACCAGTAAATATGTTTACGACTTACAGTCATACGTAATATTGGCGGTGTCAGTTTTTTGTACTGAAATATATCATGGAAATGAATACGTGTATCTAAGTAAAGTCAGCATAATCATGTTGTGAAAATAGATGTGTTATTTCTCGTAGTGCGGCAAACAAACATCAGCAAATACTCAAAATACGCAGAGATAATTTTCTCTTCATTCAGTAATAGTTCGCATTTCTTGTTTTGATATAACACAACTTTACTATTTCAGCTGTACACGTATATTATCGCGTTTTACTTGAAATAGGTTCAACAATGAAAGCAACTTTGCTACGTCAGAGAAACACAAATAGGCAAGGTTTGTGTTGATCACGCGTGATCGGTTTCCTTGCGAATACGCTTCGTTCTTGTGTTCACGCGTGATCAGTCTCTCAACAAATACCTACGCAATGTTCTTGTGATCTTTGCACGCGCGATCAGTTTCTCATTTTGTATTACATACTAAAGACAGGTCAGTGGGGTAAATGTAAAAGGTTTTATAGGGTTTCGCAAGTTTACGAGCGGCAACTGAATTCTGACACCTGCCACTCGTCCGAGCGCGCTTTTTGTATTGCTAGCTGCATCGTCAGTACTCTACTGATACAACAGTGAACGATGTGACGTGTGTTTCAGCGAACAATAGCCCATGAAAAGTTACCTATGAAAGAGTATTATGGAATGAATAATAAGGATTGAATATAAAAAGGAAGTTAATAAAAGCAGTAGAAAATTGATGTAAAACGTGTCAGTAAATTTTACATCAATGTAGAACATTCATTAACAGCTTTTAGATGTCCGCTGCTGGACATAGACCTCCTCTAATCGGCGCCAGTCCTTCCGGTCCTGGGTTTCCGAATCCCGCAGCTTCCCGCGGTCTTCTTCAAGTTGTCAGACCATCTTGTAGAATTAAGCAACATTTACGTAGAACATAAATATTGTTTAATAAGAGCGCCATATAAATTGAAAAGCAAATCTCAGCACTAGTAGCTTGTTATGAATGACTTTATTACTTAATGCGCCAGATGGGCAGAAGTATTGTCATGTAGACATATATTCCAGCAAAAGAATTACAGCAATGTTAAAATGGTAGAATGTAAAAATTTTAAATGAGTGCGCAGAAGAAAAACATTGCTTTTAGTAAGTAAAAGTTAGTCAAATAAACGAATTCCTATTCCAACAACTTATTTAATTACAGAATATTGAAAACTAAATAAATTGAGTGATTGCCTCGTTAGTTGATTGGTTGCTACAAGCGCGACGGCTCATCGAGAACTCTCGGGTTCGATCACCGGGTTAGGCAAAGTATTATTCCGTTATTCTAATATGAAAATCTCATATGAAACTTGTATTAAGTATTTTAATGTTATTATATGAAACTTATATCAATACTGTTATGTACACTATACATACATATTAGCACGTCGCTGTGAACTCGCAACCGCCCCATGTTTTATTGAAATTTGAAGTTTCTACAAGGCGCGAAGGCGACAGTTGGGGCAGATTTTTTTTATAATGGTAGGTAGTTTAATTTATAGCAAGACAAAATAAAAATCGCGACAACGAAAATTAAGGCTGTAACATAATATTAAGTCTGCTCATAAGTGATACATTTGCGGGACAAAATAATAAAAAAAATGTTTCAGAAAACGTTTTAAGGAAACATTTCAAACAGTACTTTTATGGCTGAAACGCTTAAAGCTCCGAGCAATAAAAGTTCGTTAAAAATCTGGGACGCCAATATAAATCCGAACCTCCTGAGTGTCATTAGTGTACGGAAAAGGGAAGAAAAATAAATATCGCTAATTGAAGACAATTAATTGGAATGCTCGAACAAACAGCGTGAGAGCAGAGTATACCACAAGGAAAAAAGAATAGTTGAAAGAACAAATTTATCCTTTGGTAATCAAAGCGGGCATTTTTGTTACATAGCCGTATTAGTGTCATACAAATATAATGGAAGCATCTCTTTCTAATCCGAGTTTTGTAAACCTTTAATTTTATTTGTTATAGCCACAAGACCTACTTCGTAATGTTCTCATTTCTATCTCACAAATATTTTATTTAATGTCATTTTTAACATAACCCTCCGTAACCGTACTTTTAGAGCTACCGTTAACTTTTTAAGGGAATATGGGTAAAACTCTCTTAAGGGAGGAAATTTCGAGAAGTGGACTACGAGATATCATACTCGATGATGATCATCCTCAGCCTATCATAGAAAAGATTAAAATGAAGCCGTATAGGATTTTGATTTAGTGGTTTAATTCTGCATTTATTTTGGAATATATTTTATACAAGAGTGTACAATACGAATTATTTTTTATTGTATAGTATTTCCAAATGTACATTTTTTAGATCTAACTGCATAACTAACATAGTTTGCAACTTTGTCTATGTCGCAATCTGAAATTATATTAATAAATATGTATTTAATATTTGCGTTGAAAAACAACAGCAAAAAAGTAATATCATTAATAATTTAATATTTTTAGCCATTCCATCTTTAACAGATATTTCAAGACATATTTACTATTCCTTCGGCACACTTAGACGTGTCCTAATATATCACGGCCGCCATACCCTTATTACGTGATTGTATGAGAGAATCTGTTTGTGGTCTGACTAAACAAAAATACAAAGGAAAACCAGCCGAGGGTAAGGAGGACAACGGTGTGCACGGTCAGTTAAACAATCGTTCTTGGCCCCTATTGATTTTCAGCATAACATTACGCCCGTATTTCCCCGAAGGCGAAGACAGAGGCACTCCGTTGTAGTAGTAGTGTATTATTATCACGTTTCATCCATTATCATATCCCATAAAATAGAGGGTGAACCTATTGCCGTACACCAGGCACAAATGTAGACTCACTAGAAACTAGTTACTCACTAGTTCTCACTAGAAATTTTAAATTAGAAAAAAACCCAATGTTACCTGACTTGGTGTTCGAACTCAGGGTCTCTCGCTCCGTAATCGGCCTTGGAAGAAATTCTCATCACATAAACACCAGTCTTTTTTATGTAAAAAGAGATATGTTTACCGAACTTTGCCAGGTAAAGACATACTGGTGGTTAAAACGCATTATATGCTAGATGTGCCAGTGGCCTATGTAAATCGTATTGGAACGAAATAATAAGATTAGATATAAAAAGTGAGCAGCATGAGCAGTGATAGCCTAGTGGTTAAGAATTCAGTCCCTCACTCCGGGGGTGCCGGGTTCAAACCCGTGGCACGCACCT
>DWMG01002222.1:0-13612 GCA_018244855.1 Elbella merops | reverse complement strand
CCAGGATTTGAACCCAGGACCCTCGATCAGCAGTCGCGCTTGCAACCACTCAACCAACGAAGCAGTCATACATGTATATAAATATATCTTGTAAAAAAAATTAAATAAGCCTTAAGTCCACCTATTGTAATTTATAAATATATTTTGGAAATAAATTGCAAGGCCATGAACTAACACCATCTCTCGTAGCCTCTACCTCTCCAGTCTTTGTACATAGACTTGAAAACAGACCTGCACACAGCTGGAAAAATGTTTTCAGGCACATGCAATATCCACTTAGAATTATCATAACCATTTATCATAATCATTTTTCTATTTAGCTGTCATGTGCAATGAAAACAAATGGACTTTATCATAAATTTTATCAATTAACGCCATCGGAAACTGAAAAAACATTAATAAACAGTGTGCTCTAGTCATGGTGGCGGTACTGACTATTCACAACTGCCCACTCGGTACGATTATTGGACAATTCATTAAATTATGTTCCGGTAATAATAGGTAGTAAGTAAACACGAGGATGGCGGTAGTCCGTGTTTAGGTGAGAATAAAGCGGGACCAAATATGATTGATGATGGAGTACGATTCGTTTCCACTTAACACAATATTAAGGGGTTATTTTATAACCCTCAACTCCTGTTTCTATGAGGTCATTGACTAATGAACGACGTGACTCATCCATTTTAAAATAACCGTATTTATTATTTATCATGTCCTCGTTTGATTGGAACACGATATCAATTATTCAGAACGATATCTGTAAATAAATGTATGAAGTCAATTTAAATAGCCTATAGTGTATTTTAAGAAATGTATGGATAATATTCGTATTGAGAACATCGATTTTAAGAATAGAAATTAGTAATTTATAGCGTTTAATAAATGAATTATTTGTAGTAAAATACTACAATTTAACGATTCACACTCTACATATATGTAATATAATCTGTATATGTAAAATTTTTTCTAACCAGTAATATCTTCTATTCTGTATATGGTACGGAGTATTAAAAAATTTCTAATGGTGATTACTTGTTAATAGTATTAAGATATAAAAAACTTTTTACGGCGAAACAATCTCTCATTCCAAAGGAGCACCAGTGAATTTGCCAGTAACAAATAGCAGTATAAGAAATGAAATAATTTTGATATAATTTAATACCGACTAAACATGATTACACAAAACACATGAATACTAGAATAGAATACTACTAGAACAGAAAATAAACATGAATACTCATAAGGCTTTAATCAGACACATGTACCTACTTTCTTAACTTTCAGTACGTCTTCAGAAGGTCAAAGATTCTAACGTAATACGGTATTAAGCCGAGATCATGTAATATTTAGGTTCAATTTAAACGCAAATGCCGGCAAGGGCGATCCGGAATCGTGAGCAAGCGAAATTGTAAGCGAACAGGACAGGGCCGAGAATGATGTCTCCACGTCGGGTGTGTTTTAGGATATTTCAATCCTACTATGAGCATATTAGATCCTTTGATCTTTATGATTCTTGCAATGAGGATATTTTAACACTGGATCTGCAAATCTACTTTTCTTCGAATTCATATATCATTTATTTGTAACTACACTGAAGTTCCTAATATTGCTACGGGACTCGCTGTACCCATGACGCTATTTACGCGAAAGCTATCGATGTCCTTAACTAATTATGGACATTAGTTAACGCAATAATGTTAAGTAATTTGTATGTGTAATACATTTATAGATTTCATTAGTAACCAACGGGTATTTATTGAGTTGTACTATAACACAGCATTTACCCACTCCACTCGTTTGAGTCGACACAACTCCGTTTTTACTCCAACAGTGCTATATGAAGCCAGAGTTGAACATCATGAAAGAAAGAGGATGAAAGTAAAACGAGAGCGGTCCAGAGGTCAGTAGACTGACATTATGATGTAGACTAATCCCTATGAATCCGCACTGGAGCAGCGCGGTGAAGTACACTGCCATCCGCCTGCACAGAGACCATGTCCAACAGTAGCATATCAAATGGATTCGCTCAATATAAAATTAACAAACTTAAACTAAAATCCTCTAGTATTCATAGTAATTAGTTATCAACTTAGGTTGCATTAATTCGCAATAATGCTTTACATTTTAAAATACCTATAAGAAAACTTTTTATAATTAAATATCCTTATAAGGTAAAAAGAACATGGCTACTCTGGTACCAAATAACATATTAATGCATACGATGACTCTTGCCCTACAGACGACACCCAAGACATGATACGAAATATTCGTTAATATGTATGTCATATTTGGACCAATCATATCAGTGTTAACATTTTATGTTATAACATTGCTATCACAGATTCTTATGTGTATAGATTTTAATACATCATTCACAAAATAATAAACATCATCATCATCATTAACGCCACGGGTCTCCTCTTGCAATGAGTAGGTTAAGACCACAGTCCGACATGCTGGTCAAGTGCGGGATTTCAGACTTCACACGTCTAAGGAAACTTAACTGAGAACTAATGTCTGCAAATTTCCACTCGAATTATTTAATTCAGCGTTACAGTAAGTGGTATTTAAAGTCAAAAACGCACATTTTGAATACAATTCGACGATGGCCACACTAAGAAACGTAAATCTGTACAAATGTGTAAGGTTCGATTATAATAAATATTGAAGTGTATCAAGGATTCAATATTCGTACGTAAACCGTAAATAAGTAGGTAAGCCAATGCGTTTCCGAGCACAGAAAAGCGCGGTGGAAACAGGAAGGTAAAATTACTACTTCCTTTCAGTGGCTGCGCTTCCTTCTCTACCAGTCATCTCTCTACGCGTTCCTGGGAAATGAACGTGTGGAATATATAATTTACTCTCAGGAAATAACCTTTAACGTGAGCCAATAATATTTGTACTTTATCGCCAAAAATTAAACACAATCTATTTTTATTTTTACCGGATAACGCAATATAAAATTCTAATTTTATAATGCCATTCCGATGTTTAATGCACAAAAAGTATATGAGTGGTTTGGGCGGTAAATGAATTAGTGAAGCATTTCCGTGTTTCGTGGCGAGCGGCGGGTCCATGTCTGGCAGGCTACACTGCACAGTCCTCAAGGGAATTACTTATTTATGGCGCGGAAAAAAGATAATCTATTTAATGATTGTACGTAAGTCTGCATACATGGCATTATTCTATATTATTAACGCAATTATTATCAAGTTATGAAATGTATCCTTTCATAAAAGTGATAACTACAAACAATGTTGAACAAATAACAAGTCAGTAAATAGTAAACGAATGTTGTTATGGTAAAACTTTTTGCTAATTTACTTTTCAAATTTAGAATCACCAAATAACTTCTTAAATTATAAATTTGACGATGACACTTCTCATGGTTATTTTTTAATGAAGCGATTGTTGAATGTTGTGTAATTTAAATGCTTATTATAAAATTTTAATATTAGCATTTATTTAAATGAACTAATGAGTTACTAATTAATGTATGTTAATTAATATTTCAGTACGACATTATTATATAGAATTATTAGATTAAATATCTACTTTTATCAACAGCCTCAGTGCCTATATCACCGTTTACAAGAAACGATGTTTCTTAATTAAATTATTATAATGTACACATTTTTTGATTTTCTCTGTTATAATATAATTTAATCCATACAATTGTAAATTTATCCTGAAGCTCGTTAAAAAAGTTGTTAAAATATTAATTTCTTAATAAAAATATTTATTAGCATATTAAGTTGTTTAACTTCGAAAGCGCTTCCTTTCGAAAATTGTTGGTTTTTTTCCTAAATTGATTATTTTGGTGGTCACGAACTTGTCATGAGGACGCCAATTGAGAATAATAAATTGGATACATAATTTTATTATTCATTTTGAGCGTCGATTCAGTATCTACAAATACACTGATATGTTTATGAAATATTATCTTTTGTACAATTTTCTCATTTTACTGTACTATACTTATATTGGTTAACTTTAGTAGGTTATTAATCATTGTCTCATACAAGGTTATAACGGTTAGTCGGTTGTTAAAATACCATTAATTATGTTCACTATTAGTCAGTCATTAAAAATATATTAAAACAACATCACGCTATTATTTCCTTAAGGAGTAGGCAGAGCAGTTACTTCCAAGTTTCACCAGCTATTTTATACGTCCCATGGAACGGACTGATAATTATAATATACGTACATGGAAAATTCGTAACTCTGTACATATGAATATATGAATCAGCATTTTAGTCATAGTCAAAACCAAACAGATAGACAACTGTCTGTTTGTCTATCTGCTAACGTTTCCGCCAATTAAGTTAGGTATCCAAGCAATAACTCATTCCTCGAGAGCCGATGTTCTAAATATAGGTTATAGTTTCCTACGTCAAATATAATGTCAGTCGGTCGACGCTGATTTGGCGTTTCGAAGGAACGTCTACTCAGAAATATTATTTTCAATTAAGGAATGAAACATCATTCACTCATTTTATATCTTTGCACTATGTCACCCGACTAATAGGAATAAATTTCTTAGAGAATTTAATTAGCTGGATATATGTATATCGGCATAACAACCTAAATATTCAGAAATCGAAACTCCCTAAAATCCATTGCTAAATATATAGGGAAACGTTCAGAAAATGCCCAACGGAGCCTCAATGCTTATTGACAGGCCGGCCACCTTTAAAATGTGCCGTAGATTCCAAATTTAACTGTCTCAATGTAACATACATTGGATATGTCCATATTGAACATTTATTCCTCAAGAGACATTCGTTAACGAATTCAATTACCCAGTCAAAGCACGTACTTATAGATACATATGTACATAGATACATATATACATGTATTGGCATAACGTGAACTGCGCAAGATGACGTAGCTCGACCGCTACGAAGTACGGTAATTACGTGAAATTGTGAAATCGCAAGGGAGCTCGCTTCGTGCATAACTGCACTCGGCTTACGTTTAACGCTTCATATATATTGTACATAACAATTAATATAACATCACTGTAAGACATTTCAATATAATTATGAATTTTTATATAATTTCAATATATTTGAATATAATTTCAATATATTTCAATATAACATTTCAATATTATGTTACATTTACTAACAATATGATGCAAATAGTTTAAGGTTGCATATGTTCTACGTTACAGTGCATATTTAGATTGAAATCGTAAACCGTATATAACATAATATAGACAAAAACATACATTCATATTTTGTATATAAGTGGTGAAATCGTTACAGTATTGCAGTTAAGTAATAAGACTCATACATATGTTGATCTATGTGTGAGTCGCGTTGTCATATAATAAACGCTAATAAATAGTTAGAGGGGTCTATAGAACCTTCTCAAAACATGACTTACACTCTTAACTTACTTTACACACTTTTTTGGTTATTGCATAATAACCATTGTTTATTAATTTCTTCTAACAAGTTATTTCTTCTAAAAAGTTAACAATATAAATTTCGAGAGCACCGATAATTGTTGTTTGTTTCGTTAATAAATCGCGACACATAATTTAACAGAAATCTGTCCGCCAGTGGAGATCTATGAACTTGGATCCATAACTATGTGAGCCAGTAACTGCTTAAAATTACGTCGTCAGCGGGCCCGGTCGCCTCGCTCAACTGAACTGCTACGCTCGAGTTGCTCAATTTAATGCTGTTTAGCACATAATTATTGCTGTTTACTATGTTCTGTGATAAAATGATATAAACTACGAGTATCTTTAGTGCTACTTATTTTTAAGATTTTATGTTTTTCTGTCTGATGAAATTAAAAAATATTAGCAGACTGAATAACAAATATTTTGCTGCTTTCGAATATGTGGTATATGTAACGATTATTGCAATTATTGCTGTTCAAATGTTAAATAAAATTGAATCAAATGAACAAATTAAAGTTTCTCAAATCACCTTAAGTACATTACAAGGTTAAAACCGAACCTAAAGTTCAACAAAGAAAACAGCTAACATTACCAGTGACGCATTCGTTGGTACGTATGATGTCTGACTACGTTAAATTCAACCTTCGGGCTAGTTCAGCCTCAGAAATTTAAACGTTATATACATCTCGAAATCTAATCTTGGACATCATTTTTGTGATGTCTTTGGTCATCTGAATGAAATATGTGTGTATTTAATAATGTATGTAATAAACGACTTCTTCAAATCAAGTGTTAATTATCATAGTAATGTGTATAAAAAATTCCATTACATGTATGTAGGTACATTATGTGAGATTTTATATTACTACATAGTTTTATTTTTATGCTCAACCATAACTCGTACCTTAGTGATTTTTGAACTTTCTCTATTCGTATAGGTATTTCGCATTTACGTCAATTTTTTACTAAACGCTTAGAAAATATTGTATCCTCTTGTGTTGAAAATCATATTAGTCAGAATATGCTTGTGTAAAAACACTAGAAAAGTAATTTTATAGGTGACTACAACTTTCAAAAATTCGCAGTCAACAAATCATGATTATTTAAAACAATAGCAACAGATAGCATTTTTTAGTCTGATTAAAACAATTAAAACAAACATATAATTCAATATAAACATCGAACCTTTAAGTTTACTTCAAAAATATGTCTCTCTACTCGTATATTGCACGAAATAGGTCTGTCCCTCTGTCCGTCAACAAATTTTGTATAAAACGTACGGAAATATGTACATACAAATTGAAATTAACGGGAAGCCATACGAGCATGAGATCTTTTGCAATGTGACAAGTTAAATTTTTGTCTCCTCCCAGCTCATTCACCGTTCCATTGAATACCGGCCGGAATGCGGCACATTCCCGATCCTTTTGATGAAAGTTAAGATTAATTTGGGGGTTTCGAAAGCTCAAAGGAAATTTTAGAATTTAAGTGCATTAATTTTTTCATGAAGCCTCTTCAATGTTCTGATAGGCACTCTTTTACCGCCAGTAATGTCTTTATTAAATTTATGGGCTTTTATGTGCATTTTCTCGAACTTTATTGAACAGAGTCGCCGGTTAAATTA
Source organism: Elbella merops (assembly GCA_018244855.1). Taxonomy (NCBI): domain Eukaryota; kingdom Metazoa; phylum Arthropoda; class Insecta; order Lepidoptera; family Hesperiidae; genus Elbella; species Elbella merops. Next base: position 6,569 of record DWMG01002222.1, on the reverse strand, counting down.
AATTTAGACCCTCAGATATTTTGTCCTTACTCATCACACATTCTGTCAGAGTATTTATGGTAACGCTTTATTAAAAAACATGTTAAATTCTTTATGTGCATTTGAATTAATTAGCCAATAATTATGTAAGTGTTTAGAAAGGCACTCTGCCTAAAAATATCTTTAAAGTGTTTTTTATAATTTCCTATTGTCTTAAATCCGTATACACATATAATAATTAAAATATAAAAGGCACAAATCCCTACGATAAGTTTTTCGTGATAACTTACTTCGCACCGCAAGGGAATATTATAAAGTTACGTAGGAATTTACGAGTAATTATTATCTCTATGATACCGTTACCTTAACCCTTCAAGTTACGAAACAGTTTGTTTAGTTTGATATGAACCGATTACCGTACAATGAAGTACTTTAATAATACACAGTAGCAATTAAACTGTCTTGTGATGTTAATCATCAACTGAATTGACGACATCTCATACTGATTAAGAAACTTCTTGAGCCGCTTATTATAGGATGAAATAAAGCATTCGTTCTAATACAATATTTTCGTATTCAGGTTTTGTGCGTTAATTTTTCTTGTGCTCCTTTACCGTTGAGATGAAGCTGCTGAAATTTGTAGCTGTAATCTCTTGAAAATTAAATAGAAATAGGTAAATAAGATATTAAAAATGAGATAAAAACCTGTGATGGCTGGAACTGGAGTGGCCGGTGGTAGAGCTGGACATGGGTGAACGCGCTGGGTACGTGCCGGTGTGCCCGCCTTCTGACATCACGAACTCTGTAACAATGGTGTTCTTTTTTTAAATCTCAATTTCAAATACTGACTAATGGGGAAGTCACAAGTCACTGGAACAGTGGGCGTGTATCAAGAAAATGACGAATGTAGCAAACGGACATCATGACCTTTCAGGACCTGGCGTGATGATATAATGGCCTATTTTAAGAAAATCAATATAGCTAGTTACGTTATCTACAATCGCCCTGCTAGATACGCCAAACACGTCTTCTCTTCGTTTTATATCTTTTAATACAAAAGTAACAAGCTAATCTTATGAGATTAGTGTTTTATGATATATTTCACGTAGATTACTATATGTTGGTACACTTACACGATAATAAAGAAAAAAAAACCGTTAAATTTTTTTTCAGACCGGCGGTTTAAGATTATTCGATAAGACTTTTCTAAGGCTATTTTTTGTTAGTTTTTTATTACTGCTTGGAACTCCTCCATAGTAATCGCATTGATTGTTGTATGTAAAGTTAATAATACGATTTATAAAACATAAGCTATGAGCAATACATATTCAAAACGCAATATTAGATTCGTATTAACATTCTTCAATGGCGACTTTTGTCCCATAATGATTAACTAAGGAATTATATGTGTTTGTAATGAATAAATAAAATAAAACTCTCTAAATGCCCAGCAACGTATTATTGACAAACAAAGGATATACGATCAATTAGTTGTACTGTGAAAACAAAGGCTTTTGTCATTCAGATGTGAAAGACAATGTGGGGAGCGGAGAAGGTCGCGGCCGCATACTATCAATCCTTCTGTCACACTATCGACAGCACATTTGTTTGACCCGTCATTTTATTAGACCTTCCAAACTCTACTTACAGGCATTGACCTGTACACGTATAGAGTAGACGTATAGGCGTATGTCGAACATTAATAATTTACGTTAAATTGATTATTATAAAAGGATCATTACATTTTCATTTGAGCTGTTATAATATCTGTGAAAAATGTCTGCTGCGGTGATCGCTATAAAATAATAATCGACCCATTATGATTCCTGTGTTGCAATATGGGTCTCCTCTCGTATTGAGAGGGTTAAAGCCATAGTCTGCCACGCTGGCCAAGTGCGACAGACAGTGCCAAGGATGACAGACTTTAGACACGTTGGAATTTTTTTTTTTAATTTTTAAGGTGTGTAGGATTTCTCACAATGTTTTCCTTCACCGTTAGCAAGCGATATTTAAATTTAAAACGCACTTTTGTTAAGAGGTGTGCGCCATGTATTCGAATCCAGCATCCCCAGAGTGAGGGCCTGAATTCTTAACCACTAGGGTAGGTGATCGCTATACTTCGTATAAAATAAGTTGGAGTCTGGATGGTTGGAATCGAATTATTATCATCATCAAGCCTTTTATCATTTCCCTGTCGGATATTGGCATCCTCTCAGAAATAGAAGAGTTAAGGACGTCGTCTACCACGCCGGCTAAATGCGGATTGGCAGACTCCACAAGTCTGTCTTAGAAAATATTTTAGAGAATAATCTACTACAATATTTATTTAATTCATATATAGCCGTGTTATATATAGGTACATTCATAACAGTTATCGTATATAAAAGTGTCGCCTGAACATTTTATGTTAATACTTTTAGTAGCATTTAGATTACGAAAGTAAATTTGAAAACGGTATGTAAGTTTTCTTGAAATTAATCACACGATGGGTAAATTCAACAGCAATGGTCCAAAAACGATTAACCTTTAACCAGAGCATCAGGTGATTTCATAATTTTGCAGTTGTCGGGAACACTTTATACAGCTTGCAAAAATCAGAGTTCGCTTCTCATTTGTTTTCAGTTCAAAAAAAGACCATGTTCGAAATTTAATTTAATCGGCTCACCCTAGGGGTTATAGCTTTGAACAAATGTTTTACGAGAGAGGATATGACGTGATGAGACGACGCGACCCCCTTGATATACTGCCTCCCGTCGAATTTTATAAAATATAACTTCCCGTATCCCGTTTTGTTTATCATTTTGCAAATGTATTACGTAGATCTTCCGGATTGTGTAATATGTAAATAAAAGCTTAAAGCGGAAGAAATGAAAACAAATCTGACATGTTTACGTTTATTATTACAATCGCGGGTAACGATATTTGAATACTTATCTCACAGATCGCTATTGATTATAATAATGTTTTAATGTAACAATTTGTATGGAATTAACGTATTTAAAAAAGTTAACCGTAATAAGTAGGATACTTAAGGCCGCTGTTATACGAGTACATATGTATGTATTAGTAAGATGATGCGACGCTTATAACATTAAAAATCAAATCTAATGATTTTTAATGCGACATTATCAATATTTTGAACGTCTTAATTATTAATATTATAAACCGGTTTTAATAACAGGGCCAACATTCTCTGTGGATGCGCTAGTAAATAAAATTAATGGTTTTATTTAAGCATTTGCATGTAACGCTTAAAATTCAAATTAAAAAAAAAACAATCACAGTTTTCTTGCCATGGACGGTCGTCTAATTTGTCGGCCATTATTTATTTACATTGCAATATTTACGTTGTGTACAATAAGTTATTGCAAAACATAATTTGCTCGTTTCGCACAATCTCCGTCGAGCCCGAAACTGGCCTTCGGAAATATAATGTCGTTGAAGCCTTAATTGCCTATAAAATATGAAACTATACTTTATTCCCTTTACGTGCAAAAATGTTCTTACTTGTGACAAAATGAAAATTGATCATCCTTAACTAAGACAAGTTTGGAAAGTTATGATGGAATGGAAGTGCTTCCGGCGAGCGCCAGAGCAGAAATGTTCATCAGTGATTTAGTTTTCCGCTAACTTATTATTGTTCAAACAGTCCACATTAATCACTCTCTTCGATATACTATATATATGTATATGTCGTTGACGAACTCGTTGGTCGTATTGGTTGCAAGTGCGACTGCCGATCGGGAGGTCCCGGGTTCGATTCCGGGTCGAACACTACAAAAAATTTCTAATTTAGATTTTCTAGTGTGGTTCGGAGTCTGGATATGTGTCCGATGGATGGCAATAGGCTCACCACCTATTCCATAGTGGGACGTAAACGTAACCGCTGAAACGTGGGAGTGTTCTGCATTCCTCTGCCTACCTCTTCGGGGATTACAGGCGTGAAGTTACGTTTTTTTTTCGTTATGTGTATAAGTATAATACACACGTTAACTTTATACATAAAGCCGTTCTTGTAAATATAGTACACATGTAAGCATACATTCATATGTAAAGAAATATATGGTAAATGTACAATACATGTATGTACAGATGTTGGTATAAATATTTAAAGAATAAATATGAAAATAGTTGGAAATTTATGTCTCGCAAAATGAATACAATATTTCAGCGTAACATTGCGTATAATTTATATGCAGACTTATAATCTGTGGGATGCAAATAAGCAATTATGAATCGGATTAATAGTTACATACAATATGCATTTTTTGTTTAATACAATTGCTTTCATACGAATAACACGCTAATTTATGCCATGGATGTTAAAATATACTAGTGATACTTTTTCCATTTATAGGGACACCGAAACCAGTAAATTCATAAAGTTAGAATACACATAAATAAATATTCACAGGTCACAGAGGTGTACAGACACACCTGGTAACAACGTACGGCCGCGTCACAGCTAACAGAAAGCGGCGTGTACATATCGAAGGCTTTTATGAATACCGTATGAGGCGACCGCCATTTTTACATATAAAAAATCGGCACGGAATCAAAGTCCACATGTCCGAAGCGGCCTACCTTAATTTTCCTCCATGCGTTGCGCCCTGAATATCAAAGAAAGGACGGACATCAGCTTCACCCCCAGAACGAGATTTCCATACAAATTATGTAAAAGGACCGCTTTTAATATCCATGCCTTTTTATTGAAATATTCTTAACTTCATAACTTTACAACATCGCAGCTGAATGAGTTGAAGTTGTTTTTCTGTGTTTTAAGAGAAAATACTTGATTATCTTCAACGCTGTCTAGAAGTCGGCAATGGCAGAACAATGTTGCTTATTTTGCCCTAAATTACATGATCTCGTTTACCCGGCCCTGGAAGATTGTACCAAGTTTTCACAAACTTTGTGTGTAATTTATTGTTTACCGTCACTTTCTTGTACCTACCTACTTCGTTCAAGTTAACCATGCAAAATATTTTTACTTTGTTCCAATTAGGGCCATTTTGGTTTGCCGCGCTTCGTGTTGTAAGGAAAATTACATGATCAGAACGAAATTAATATAAGAACATTATTATTTCATTGTTATTAACATAATAGAAACGATTGTTTCATAAAATAATACAATGTTTTAACTTTTACAGTACAAAGTTTGTGTCTAAAATAACACAGCAAACAGTACCATGTTTTTATCAATTATCTGTAACTATTTTCGATATTACTGCATAAATACATAACACGTAAAACGTAACTGGTTAAACGTGGGAGTGTAGTACATTCCTCTGCCTACCTGTTCGGCTATTACAGGCATGATGTTATGTTTTACTATTATATATGAAAGTGAGGTGGCCTTACCTATCAAACACGTTAGGTACATAGAGCGAAGATGCTATAATTCTGTGGACTTAATAGTAACTTAAATGAAGGTGATTCCCTTGTAACTTGGGAACACAGTCGCTAATAACGAAACTTGCGGTTAATAGCATCGGAGGGTAGAAGGTGGAGAGGGGGGGTTTGGCTTTAGGCTTGGGTAAATTTTCGAGACAATTCAATAGGAAAATCGGCCTTTGTGAAAGTTTCATTGTACAAAGACAGATTTCATGAATATCGCGCCATAAATTTTGGCAGTATATCGCGAAATTTTGCTGTCACACTAAAACATCACACGTCACTATATATTTTTCCACCAGTCAGTCGACTACGTATGCTTTTCAAATCATGTTTAGCGGTACAAAGAGAACATGGTAACTGATTAACATAACTATAATTGTTTATTAGTGCAGTAAATATTCCTAAAAGATTTTCAATTAAGAGTGTCAATAGTAAAAGTGCAGAGAAAGCGTAATGGCGATATTAATATCTAATGCGACTGTAATGTTAGCATCGATAGAGGCTAGGTAATAAAGTGGAACACTCACGGATTTATAGATACATATAAAATACACTTTCAGAGCACACTTTCAGTGCGATGCCGCGAACACATCCAATCTTTATGACGTCATTAAACATATTTTTATGAGGACACCGCGGTGTAGTATATTATTACTTGGGGGGAGAGTTACCAACACAATGCCGTTTCGTTGGTCACTTATTTGTGAACGTAACGTTTCCTCGAATTGACAACGTGCGTCTCGAATTAAACATTTACGGCGCAGCACATCACACACCCGCATTCAAAAGGATGATGACAATGTGCTCAATAAACGAAATGGATTTTCCATTTACGATGTGAATTTAATCATAATTAAGCGTGTGTGCTATATTTGGGGCTATTTGCCATCCAAATTAGTCGGAATACCTTTTTGTGGCACTTATCCGCCTACTGTGTTCCAGTACATATTAATTTAGTTGTCTTGGCAACTCGATGTGTAACTGGTAATTCATGATTAGTAACTCGTACCAGCAGTTAATCGACTCATTGTTTTTCGTTAGAGGCACAAACTGGCGATGAAAAATTATTAAAATGCTCAGAAATTATTTAATCATTAACATAAATTTAACACCTTGCTCATAATACAGTTGTAAGAATGATGCTTTGTGTGAAAGAGAGTATCGGTGCAAGAAAGAGAAAGAGCATGCTCCGA
>DWMG01002221.1:0-13613 GCA_018244855.1 Elbella merops | reverse complement strand
TGCTAAGGCGTGCAACGTTGTCACGATGTTTTCCTTCGCAGTTCTATATAACTTATATATATTCCCTATAGGGAAACCTTTTAAAAAAATTACAGTTAAATTGACCTGACACATATGAAAACGTTGAACACACATGTCTCGCGGCACTCGCAAACACTCGCGCATAACGAACATTCGCTTTGCGTTGCCAGTTAATTCCAACGAGACACCCTCCAGGTTTTAATGAGGAAATTATAAACGCGAAATCTCTGCCCCACGCGTGTGTGCCTTTGTATTACACTCTCGTATTGTTCTCATATTCTATTGATTGAAATGGAGTTTTATCAATTTTGTTACATCGGGGTAGGCAGAGATTGTCGGATAAGGCTTTACTTAAAGACCCAAAGGGCTTGCCCGATATGTATATTAAAATTAAAAATTTTAAGCATATACATACATCTTAGAAGCTGTATATACATACATTTTACTATAAAGCGGTGCGTATCTAAATAAATGAATTAATTCTGTATCGGCTTAACTGTTATCCCTAAAAACCACACGTAAGTTAAGCCGCAAATAATTAAGACATATGTATATACACGAGTTTTAATGACACTCCCAGAGGAATGAAATGGAGATTTATGTGACATCGTTTGTGTACATTGTTGTTCAATGTTACGAAGTAACTCGTATACAGCATTCGTATTTCATTGAGTAATAATAATTACGATTAAATAGCGTGTTGTGAGACCGCATCGCAATAAGCAATGGAGTGATAACACTGACCGTCCACAGTGTAACGTACTTTACACTCTGAATACGGTATACCGAGAGAAAGTCGGAGCAAAATACTCTCGGTGCGTCTTTTAATAAAACCTTATGTGTAAAATGTGGTGCTAGTGCTAGATATACATCTAAAATTTACATATTTTGTAAGACTGAAATCCAAGTTAGAGGCATAAACTATTCGCCGATTTGAATTGATAATCCATTCAACACAACTTGTATCAAACAGTGTGTTTAATCATTGAAGTGTACACCTACCACAGTTCTTTCCATCAGCCAAGGTTGTGAGAGAATGTCATTAGGCATTAAGTACACCCTTGTAGCCCTTAATTTAAAATATTGCACACAATTAAAGGATTACTTTTTTATTAAATCGATATTTCGACTCTACTTAGATAAACATTAAAAAAAATTAAAGTATAGGTACTATATTAGGGGCTGTAAAGGGAGCAGCATTTGGACTATATTTATATTGAAAAAAATCTATACTATGAAAACGTTTTGAACTGACACCACTTTGAAAACGTATTTATAACGTTTAAAAAGTGTATTGACGTCACAAACAAAAACCCAAAAGGTACTGTAAACGAAAAACACACAGGTAGCTATGTTCTGAGGAAAAAATGTTTCACTCAGAGCTTACACGAGAGAAACTCGTTCATTTAAAACAACACTTTTATTATACAAAAATGAAGAATCACAAAATTGGGTTAAACTTGGGTTAACATGAAAGTTTACAAAATGTATGCGCTTTATTCGACTACAGATTATAAATGTGGAACGAAATATGTACACTAACAAAGGCCGGAGCTCTCGGCTCGTGTCTAGAGCGCTTAAGTCATGCATATGTATGTGTACGTATAAACGAGCTTGCGAGAGTTTTCATTTCACCGTTTTCAGGTTTGACAGGCCTTTAACTACACTATCATTTATCTATATCCATTTGTGATCTTTGTGACTTTAAATTTAGAATGTTCTGAAATGTTCGATTATTGAAACAATGCTATAATTTTATATTTTTAATCGGATGCGTATTCTTTTGGTCTCATACTATTAGAATGAAAATATGAAAAATATGTACCCACTTCCATACACAAATATCAGTGATAAGCGAATAATAGCTTCTTTAGGAATAACAGTATTAAAAAACCACGTGGGTAGTATACATGAAAAGTTATATACCGATCTAACTTTAACATAACATCATTATATATGATTTTTGAAAACGATATCCAAATAATTGATTTCAAAAACATTAGGTATGTGAAAATACAAAATGAATTTAAAAAATCTATTCTTTATAGACCACTAACTCTATGGAAGTGAGATATACTGATAGGCCTTTAGATAAAAATGTATGGAATGTTCTGCGTACGTAACATTAATTTTCTATTATTCCTTGTCCACAAATGGATTTCTTTACAGAAAAAGGTGACGTCTTTCTTATTAGATTTTGTAATCGGTCGTCTACAAATAAGCAGATGCCACGATTTCAAAATGGCGGCCATGTTGTATGCATGTATAATAGTCTTGTTAAATATTTAATGTAACAATGAGAATGGACTTTAAAGCGTCTTATCTAATAACCTTTAAAACTTTTAACGTTCAGCATTTAATTAGTAGAGTGGAAATACGTTTGATTGTAACTAAATTAATAGGTTCACCATCTACTCCACGGTGGAACGTAAACGTAACTGGTGAAACGTGGGAGTGTACTACATTCCTCTGTAGGCGTAATATTTGGCGTTTGGTGTTCTCTGCCTACTCCGTGAGATACATGTAGTGACCTGAAATGTAAAGTTACGTAACGAAATGAAAAAGTATTCCAAAATCCTTAAAATTGTATCAGAAATGAAGATATCTGAATGATTAATAACCGCAGTACCAATCATGAAGAAGCAATGTTTCTTGCAATATTATAGAAATGTAAAACAAAATAGAAACAATTTAGGTTATACTAAAATGTTTGCACACTTCCATGTAAACTAAAGCGAACTTTAAATCAATGCTAATTTTATTTTAAATATACAATCACTGATAAATATTTATGCAGAAATTTAATTTTAAGCTGATAAAGCTGTTTTATATAAAATACTTGCTTCTGAACTTATTTCTTGTTAAGGGAAACATGACTTTATTTAACTTTGCTATACTTCTTTCTTGACTTAACCGGCTTAACTGACTAAAGCCTGTTTTTGCAGCACCAGACAGCCGCTCAGACTTTGGTGAGTCCTCTTTGGTGAGCCCTCTACTTAGCATTTTCTTTTTCTATCTTTTCTTATCTTATCTATCGCTTTGTAATTTCTTTTACTCTTCTCGCAGCTTCTCTTGGTGCAGTAAGGCTTTGAAATTTTCACTTATCACGACGGAGCGTAATATATCTTTCGCCTAATGTGTTTAAAAATTTAAAAACTTCTACTATGTAAATGTTACATTTTGTTAACAGACATACTTTTGTTATGCCAAGCTCATTTATCAAAGAAACATATACTACGCTCCATAATCCTCATGTACACTAACACCTTAATTAATAATAATTTATTACGAAAATACCACTACAATACCAACCAATTACACAAATAATTTACACATGATTAAATGTTACAAGCGCTTTTGGATTTTGTTTGGCTTTTTGAATGGCCGCCATTTGTTACGACGCTTCGGGAAAAACAGCAGTATCACGTAAGACGTAGGGTTCAAATTGAGGAATTGGTTCACAATGTACAATTATTTCAGGATCGCGATAATATTTTACATTAGCATTGGCCTGACTCGATTCGTTTTGAATTTAGAACGTCACGCGAACCCAGATTCGTTACCAGAGATATTGTATATCTTGATCCGATTATTATCGTTGTTCTGTTTTTCTATTCTGAATATTCGAATTTTAAAAAGGCTGCGTTATTTTACCACGACGCGCCCTACGCTCTTTCGAGAAATTCAAAAGAAGAAAGGCTTAAGGCATGGATTTTTTTAAATTATGTACTTATAGAAAAAAATAATAGAAGACAGGCGCCGTTGGCGAACATTAGGAGAGGCATGTCCAGTAGTGGAACAAAATGGACTATGGATTAAATAATAAAAATAAACGTAACATCAGGCCTGTAATCCCCAAAGGAGTAGGAAGAGGAGTGTAGTACACTCCCACGTTACACCAGTTACGTTTACGTCCGATGGAATGGGCGGTGAGTCTATTGCCATAAACCGAGCACTGATCCATGTGCCTGGAATAATACGGCAACGCATGTGCATTTCTTCTGATGGTCCATATAACAATCGAAAATGACGACTTACCATCTGCTAATAGGCTCGTCTGCTAATTTACCAGATTGAATTTAAACAAAGAGTAATAGAAGTGGCTATATGAAATAGTTATATGTACAACTGTAGCTCCCTTGAAGGTCATAATCGTCATTAAATCACTGGATCCCATTAACAATATCAATCACTAGCGCCTCCCGAAGGAGCGTGTTCCAAATTAGTACCCTATCCCGGGCCAGAATTAATCATGTCTGAAACAAAATGACTAGCTGCTTCATACAAGGGTTGGTACTGTAAATAAAATTTCCTCAGCTGTAAGATTAAATATCGCTTGCAGTGAAATGAAGGAAAAACATAGTATGGAAATTGCACAGTTTAGCGTGCTCCACAGTATTCTCTAAGTCATATGAAATCCGCATTTGGCAAGCGTGGCAGACTTTGGTCTTTACCTATCTCACTCTGACAGGTGACCCATATTCAACAGTGGAAGTATAAAGGGGTTAGTAATAATGAAGATGATGATGATAATGATGATGATAATGATGATGATAATGGTGATGATGTTAATGATAATGATGATGGTAATGATGATGATGATAATCCTCAATGTGTATCGACATACGGTTACCACTTTTATTCAAAACTCGCTGAAGAAGTACAACTATGGTCATTTTTCTAAGTAGAGCAGCTTATAACCATATTTACGACTTGGATAGAATTGTACAATATGCTAGTTCTTTAACAACTTAAGAAACTGCTATACGATAGCTGCTGCGATACGAATAGAATATATTGAGCTACAGATCGAAAATCATGGGAGATGAGTTCTTCGATGTGACCGGACGAAATGTAATGACTGACAAAAGAGCACTCAAACAGAAAGGTGAACCAAATCAGGCTTACTAAGAAGCAATGTAAGTAACATTCATTACATTTGAAGGACTCACAAGATGTGAAGAAATAATAACTTTAGAGGCAGGAGGAACAAGAACAAGAAACATTAATTTAAAGGGAACAACAGTAAATGAGAAAAACAACTCTCTTAATATACCTACTTAAGGGCGCATGACGCTGTTTAATGTACAGTTTTATTACAGAGCAACGAAATATGAAATTGTCAGCCCTAACATATCTACGCTTGAAGACCGACATAAAACAGCATTAAAGATGGTTCGGGATATTGCCGTCTCTATCCCCCGTATTGTTCACAGTAGAAAATCTATTCTGTAATTTCTACGCTAAAAGACCATATAAAACCTCCATATGGTATAAATAATGCCATTAAGGTTGGAAATGTTATATATTTTGCTTTAGGCTTGTCAAAACCAAAAAAAATATTGTAAATGGCTTAAGATAAATATTTATACTTATGCATGGATGTAACTATGGTTAATAGAACAATATTAAAACAGATTCTAAGTTAGGTTTATTCTAGATACAATTTTGAATAGATTTATTAAAATAAATCTATTAATTAAATAATAGTAGTTAGTATTCACGGTTATATTTTACAAACAAATATTGGATTTTTTTTTTCAAATAAAACAATCAATTTTTGCTTAGATTATGCTCATAAAACCACTTAGAAATTTTAACTATTTTACAAAATTGGAGCTATTTTTAAACTATTCTTAAAGTGTCTCAAATGAAGCGCGGTCGAAAATTGTTCCTGAAATTAATGAAAAGGGTTAAGGCTATATTCAACCAACCTGACCAAGTGCGGGTTGGCAGACTTCACATGTAATACAGAACATGCTGGTTTCCTCACGATATTTTCTTTCAACAACGATATATTTTTATTTCAATGCCCTATGCATCATTTTTGAACATTATAATTATAAGTTTAATTTAATGTTTCACATTATTTGGGGACATTATATAAATTCCTCATGATGTGACAACCCTATCGTGGAGAGTTTGCTACAGTGTACTAAGTACTGTTCTCTACTAAGCATTATTCTCCGCAGAACCGAATAACAATAGGGGATCATTAATAAACACACGCCCATTCCTAGTCTTTTCTTCTTGCAAGAACAAAAAGGGAACCCTCTCCTACGTCTGCGTTTTAACTCTGCTAAGATTAAACGTTAAAAGAAAGCTTGTGATATGTATTACATGTCTTGCTATTCGTATAGGTAGGTACATGTATGTGTGTATTATAACTGAATTTATTTAAAAGACAACATCGACATTACAGTTTTTCGAAATTTTTGGATAATAGAAATCAATGACTGAAATTGGAAATAAAATTTTAATTAGTGACAAGTTATTTTCACAGCTCCTGTTAATTCAGTTGTGACTTTACTAAAGTACAGATACGAGTTACACAGATAGATAGATTATAGAGTGTAAATTTCATTATTTAGTGTAAAGTAAGTTTCATTACAAATTGTAAAGTAGGTTACATTACATACATAGTGCTTCGTAATCGAGGTGTGTTCAAATACGAGTATATGCGTACCTCAGACATTTACGCTCGCAGACCGGATATCAATACGAATGATAAATGGGTCTGAGGCACGCGATATCCAATTGGCCGGATGTTTGGAATCGTTCCTGCCTTTAGATAGTTCTGGACGCATTATTATAATCCCGAATCAAATATAATTCAGATTGGCAATGCCAATATGGGCAATAGGCTCGCTCGCTCAATACAACTGGTTAATTATGGAAGTGCTACACTCCTCTGTCAATCCCTCTTAACCCCTTATAACGAAATACTGAATTTCGTAAACATTGATAAAAAAGAATAAAACAGTTTATTGGCATATTATTATTATTATTTCCTTCAATTTTCATTTCATTATCATGTATTAAATGATGTTATAAGAACATTTTTGAAAGACTGAATACAAAGGATAAGTATGAATGCAAATCAAAATTAAATGTTTCTTTTGTGTGCAGTTCGAGTGTGCGAGTATATAGGTATAGCAATACCGTGCGAGTGAGAGGGCGTGATTTAAGTTTGTTATTTTAATGTGTGACTTTTAATAGTTCGGGTTACAGTAATGTTTTTGAAATAGCCCTGAATAGTCAAACAAACAATGTCGACAATTACCAATTATTAATGAATAGGTACTCCTCGAGACTATGTTCACAGATCGTTTACTCGCATGTATCTTGTTTCAATAACTATGCAAATAAAAACGCGAATGGTCTGTCTGCTCGAGCAACTGCAACATATGTGTGAGTTATTCGTATCTGTCTGTTTATCTTTATTACCTACTGTCATTCAGGTCACCAGACAGTAAAAATGTGAAGAACATGGAATTTCTAGCGATGTCTCTTATTGCGAGTATATAAAGCAAGTGAACTGGTAACGACAAAGAAAGCAGATAAAAAAAGAAATGTTTTTGAAATTTAACCCTAATTGTATATTTAAATTTTCTTACGGCACCAAGTGTACTCCAAACAGCTTAGTCGCTATTACTAACGTTTCAATTTGCTCCAAAATCCCCAATATCCACCAAAATTCCCATCTCTATGGCGAGAATATTCCAGAACTACATTGTGTAAATTTAGCGTTTTTCTTCATCTGTCCCGTCTCCAACTGTCTTATATAAGTCGGGACAATTTCCAAATTGGCTCTCCACTCGCAAGCGACGCTATTTATTTGCTAAGATAATGCATTCGACATCTAGCTATTTATTTTTCCCTCGTTTGCATTCAGTTACAAAATTCTTGGGTTAAAATAATTTGTATTTGAAAATGTTAGCTTAAGACAATGGAATATTAATATGTGAATGAATGAGAATTAAGGTTTCAAATTCTGTCGTAGACAGCATACCTATATACATTACCAAACTCATGATAAATAACCACATTCTGTGAATCATGAATTGATTCATATACCTACTTGTACGGGAATAGAATACAAGTCTTTGAAGAACACAAGTCACGGAGATATATGTATACATTTATTTAATATCGCAATATCATTGTTACATTATTCGTCAGTTAAAGGCTAAAAAGCATTACAGTTTTTTATAAATAACATAGAATAATTTACTCATTAATTCACGTAAATACTTTAGATACAATTCTCCTATAAAATCTACATAAAAATGACATGATTTTAAAAAATCTATTTACGCTTCCACCGCACCTATTTCCGCTCTCGAGCAAGTCTTTGCATTTGGATTTGAGGAAGGAAGTAGGCAAACAGCAAACAATTTGAAACCTAGCAACACAGTCCTCTGAAAAATAATGCATTTGTCACTTAATGCATTCAGTTTTACATAGGGTTGCTATAATTTTTATCCACAAACTTGATTGTTTTAAGAACAGAGGCCTACATTGGAGTAGAAAGTGACCTATGCATATATACTTCGATATCATGAACATAGTGACATAAATAAACATACATAAAATAAATTCTATTTCTTCCTATTTTTTTCCGGCATCTGTCCAACAAAACCTAGCGGGCACCCTATTCGGTTTATCTGTTATGACTCCCATTCGTACCCTTGTCGACAATGGTACATCTTCGCCACAGCCTAAATTTTCGATTTTCCGTTTGTCAGTCCGCAAAACATTTTTATCTTTATATTTCATATCATCCACACTTTTATCTTTCACGCTCTTATTTAAAAGATCGATTTCTCCTAACTCTTCTTCATCCGAACTATTTAGTGCTTTCACTTGAAAAATATCCGCACTTAATTCTTCTCGCTTAGACGGTTTTGCTATTTTTAAAGGTTCTTTTGCACTGTTTTTTTCTTTGGTATAAAACTCTAATTTTTCCTCAAAACTTGTCAACGTATCCATTATTACATCCATCTGTTTTGTTTGTTGGTCAATTGACTTCTGCATGTTTCGTAAAGTTCTTAAATTTTCATTATTTAATTGCATTATACATTCTTTTAAAGCGCCAATAATAGGCGTCTGAATATTTTCATAGAGCATTTTTTTTTCCCTGTCATTCATTAAATGTATCTTAATCTTAGTCGCGCTGGATGTATTCATAAATTCATTCGCTACAGCTTCAAAAGATTCCGAGACGGCAACTTTTTGCATTTCATTTCGTTTATTTCTCTTACAATACAGATTTTCTTTGTGCCGTTTTCGCTCAGATATTTCAGACAAAGTACAGGATAAAGTTCGGTTTTCATTTATATCATCTAAAGTATTGTCTTGAGACGAGCTCACAGTTTCTCGCGCGCTAATTCTCTCTCTGTGTCTTTTAAGTTTTTCATTCTTGAAGTGATCGATTACATTTTTATGTTTGTCTTTGTTGTATGTACCATCTTTAACTGATTGGCTTTTAAAGTTATTGAGTTCAGTCGCTTTCCTCTTAGACTTTTTTATTGCCTTAAGCGTGTACTCGGGGCAAGGAGACACGTCTGTACTCGGAGGTATTGTGAAAGGGATAATTGTTTTAGCGAAACGAATCGCCTGTTCTACAACTGGATCTTTTTTATCGTTATGTCTAATTTTTTCTTTCACTTTGTATGCACCTTTATTTAAGGTTTCACTGTTAAATTGTTGGCTCTTGTTCCAGGTTCGTTTCAGTTTAGGTGCTTCATGATTCTTTTGAAGCTTGGCCCTGTATTCGGGTAAAAACTTCTTATGTACATATACTACGGAATCGTATGAGCATTTCGTTGGAAAATAGTTCTCCAAATCAATTCCAGTTATCGCTGGAACATCAAGAAATGATTCTGTAAAGAATGAACATATGTATGATAATAAAGCATGTGCTTAAACTGTATCAAAAATATTTAATTGCAAGTAGTAAAAGATAGGTATATTTTGATTTGATTGTATTATATATATGTAGAAAGGTAAAATGATTCTGCATTTAAGTTCTCTTTTCATCTGCAATACTCTCTAGGAAATATGAGAAATATGAGAGATATCGTCTACAATTTCTATTCATTCAAATATGACAGATCCATATTTCAAACGGGTCTGGAAAATAAAGTTTTATTTTATCCCCTAGCTCCGCGCGTCCAGCTTCCAAGCTGAATATCATGTATCATATCGCAATGGATTTTCAAGTAACAGCTAGCCAAGTAATAGCTTATATTTATTATTCCACTGTTGGAATGTGGGTCTCCTCTCATATTGAAACGATTGAGACCATAGTCTTTGAAATATTTAGCAAAAGTTTTACCTGCGTCCATCCACTCAATAAAAATGTAAATAGTAAAGAATATCTTTAATTACATTAATTGTAACGAAAACGTAAATACGTCTTTTTGTAATACACATTGATTGACGTTACGTTTTTTCGCTCAACGTCAAATATTATAGGTTTCTGGTTGGTTTGGTGTTGAGTAAAAACTGTCTGTTAATCTAAAAAGCTTTTTCAATTATTTTCTATTACTACTAAAATAATTTCCAGTAATAAAATTTTAAGAAAATACGATAAAATATTCAATTAAATATTTTAGATTACATAATTCAATTAACCATTACTATTGAGATGAGACTCGTGACTGACAGTGCAATAATAAGGGGATTGATAACGATTAATTATTATGAACAATTTTTAAATCATGTCATACATGATAGAAGCTATTCTAATACATTTGTGCACTAGTAATTCGTAAATATCGGCATATTGACATCAGTCTATAAAGTTAAGCAATGCCCAGGACGATGAACAAATGAAAATTTGCAAATTGCAAAATTTTTCAAACGAATTCTCAAGCTGCAGAGGGCGTATATTACAGTCTTTCCTCGTAGTTATCATGAGTTAATCTTGGAAGCAGACGCAACCAGTGCGCCATAAATGTTTGCTTTCTTTCATTATTTCATTGTATCTTTCGTCCTTGGTATCAGTTATGTAACAACAATAACCCCGACATGAAAAGTTTTAAAGGCAATGATGTATACGATTATATAGATCCTTCCCACTCCCTTGACTCTCTCTTGTGCTCGTAACGTATAGAGAAGGCGTCACACTAATTGTATAAAGTACCAGTTGCCATACAACGTGCAAAATTCTCTTCACGGCGTTCAATTAGGATGTCGGATTTAGTTACGACTTTCGGTTTATTTAGTACGGAGAAGAAATTTTGGGTTATATTATGTCAATGTTACATAAATTTATACAAATATGTACATGCGTAAATCTGCGTAAAGAGAGATTTTTAGAACCCTAAAATGAATATTCCTATCACATTCTATCTTATCCACTGTGTTACGTAAACGTAATTAGTGTAACGTGAAAGTATGCCTCTGCCTACCCTTTGGGGGTTACAGGCGTGATGTGACGTTACATAAAGAATATTACGCACACAGAGGGATGTGAGATTAGGTATAGTTAGAGATTATACTCGTATAAAGATGGAACATTATACTTTGTGTTACAAATACCAACATCGGCCTGTCTGAATCCACTGCAGGATATAGTATCCCAGCAGTTATTGCCCATAATCTCCACAATGGGCATGCGGGTTGGAGATCGCAGAGCACGACTTCTCGCACCGCTTACGCTGCTGCCCGTCGGCGGCCAGGACATGTAACCATGCCTAGGTAGACCGCGCGTTACCATTTTCTTTCAACGTGGCGCCTTAGTCACATGTTAGAACACCCTGTATCTCCCGACATAGGGGCGGAGAAAGAACACATTCTCCGACCCTATGCTGAGGATACAGGGTGTGCTAATATGTGACTAAGCTCCCACGTTGGGAAAACCGGGTATGGCACGGTCGGGAAATGTGTTCTTTCTTTGCCCCTACACGACTATAAAAATAAAAACAGTTGATTAAAAAAAAATATCATACTGTATTGTAAATGTCCTAATGTATTCATACTGTCAATGACAGACAAATAATTGTGTGTGGGCAAACAATATAACAAAACAGAGATTTATACTAGTAACATACTAGTATACTTTGACATATAAATCTCATTAAAATCCAAACTTAAAAATGTAATACTTTAAAAGGGTGGATCCCACTAACTCGCGTTTAACCAATGTGGGAGATTATAACCTCAACCCTTCTCATTTTGAGAGGAAACCCGTATCCAACAATGGAACGATAAAAAGGATTATGACATAACGGCATTTAATAAATTAAATTGAAGTGCCTCGGTGTCCTACAGAATCAAATACATTATGTGTAATGTGAATGAATCTGTGAAATACTGTGTTCGTGATTTTCGCATTTTTATCAGTAAATATTTAAAACAGTTATATATACCTAAAGAATATTGACTTGACTGCCTCGTTGGTCGAATGGTCCGATCGGGAGGTCCTGGGTTCAAATTCCCGGTCTGGTAGTATTAGATTCTTCTAATTTAGAATTTCTAGTAGCGACTCGGAATCTGGACCTGTGCCCGGTGTATAGCAATAGGCTGAACACCTATTCCATGGGACGTAAAACGTAACTGGTGAACGTAAATGTACTATACTTATTTGTCTACACCTTCGGGGATTACAGGCGTGATGTTTCGTTTTATGGTACGTTTACGAGTATGTATAAACCTTAGGTCAGTTACAAAGTAACGGGAGAGACAGATGCCTTTAAGTATCCTTGCATCTATGAAGAGAGTGGTCCAAGAAAAGCACGTCAGGTTTGTAAGGTTAGCGACATTTAGCACTCGGTGCACTCTACTTACCCCAAAAAGACACCTGGCGTGCCGATACAATTACAAGATTATACAAATATTTTATTCACATGAAAAATTAGCACATTTACAATAGAAACAGATATGATTACTACATTTCAATTTGCAATATAGCTCTTTTATTAATCACAACTGCTTACTGAGCGTTAGTTTGTACCGCTTAATTAGCTTATCGTCAAAGCTGACATCGTACAAACAAATTTCAACCCTATTCTCATACAAATAAGTGACTTTTCCTTTGCATGTCATTTCCATTTTGTTCAAGAACATTGGATTCGATGTATTTTGAACCTTAACCTTTTGGTGTAAGTTCTATATTCGAATGGACGGTAACATAAAAAGTCCGATACGGTTTTCTTTGTGACAGACGACAGGAAATCCCGTCATAGTCTAAGCGCTTTTACGCTTTTCGAAGCAACTCTAGGTTTCACAGTGATAAATCGCTCGTTTCATTCTTTTATTCTATATTTTATGCGTAATGTGATGGATCGTGCCTTTGATGAAAACGCAAAAGTTGTTTTTATGATATAAATACATATATAGTTGTAATTCCATTGCTGGGTAGGTTTGTTATTTGTATTTATTTCGTGGTTGTTAGTTTGGCACGGATGATGCGTTATTTAGTTTTCACGTGGAGAAGACACTAAGAAATTGTTTATCGTTAATTTCGTTAGACTATTTATTTCATCGCTATTCCAAGTTCAGCAGTGAGACTTCATACGTTGTCTTCTTACTAGGACAATTCAAATTTGGATTTTTTTTCATTTCCTTTTAGTATTCTCCGTTTTCACACTAATCGAATTCAAATTTAGAACATTTTTTATTTTTTCACAAGTCATAGTCTCTGTTGATAAAATTTAAATTTAGAATTTCTACACTAACGTAACTTCACACCTGTAATCCCCAAAAAGGAATGCAGAACACTCCCATGTTTCACCGGTTACGTTTACGTCCCGCTATGGAATAGGTGGTGAGCCTATTGCCATGCATCGGGCACATATCCAGAC
>DWMG01002220.1:0-13613 GCA_018244855.1 Elbella merops | reverse complement strand
CCTATATTTCTCTGAAGCGGTACGCAGAGGAGTTTAATATTCTCACAAACAATAGCATATTTTATAAGCTAACGATTAAAGATAATTTAATTCTCATGATATTACAAGTGTCGCTTAAAAAGGTACATAATCAAAAACATTTGAAACTACAATTAATGTTACGGGCGGATGTTTATTTCTCGTAATAAGCGGTTAGTACAGTTTTAAATAATATCTGACTTATGGCGAAATCAAAAATCGTACGCGTTGAACAGCCGAATCCTTCTTTGTATAGCAAGATGCCTTGATTAATCTTCTGTTAACGGTTCTTTGACGGTTAATCATTCGTTAAACTTTGTGTAAAGTTATTGTTGGACTCTACTCCATAGATATGGTCAGCTCGAGCGAAATTCGTCACTCACAAAATATCCGAATTTATATTTTTTATCGGATTTAATATAAGAAAAACTGGCCCTAATAATTAGCCTTTTGAATATCTATCAAATCAATTAAGCCGCTTATCTTTGTTATTTTTATTTAATGCTAGAGTCAGTAAGAAATCAACGTAATATTATTTCTACGATAATTTTATATTGTAATATCAGTCACTAGAATAACAATTGGTAAAAACATTCGTTGTTTTCGCTATCGTTATCATTTTTCTCATTTCATATAATTTCTTACTTCCATCATCATCATCATCATTGTCATCATCAGCCTACCTCAGTCCACTGCTAGATATAGGTCTGCCCCAATGAGCGCTAACGCTTCCTATTCTGGGCTTGTCACATCTAGTTTCTTTCTGCAGGTTCTCTAACTGCCATCGCACTTCAATCTCACCTCTTCTCCGTCCGAGAAAGTGTAGTTATAGTGTTGCTTTGCCCTCGCTCGCACAGTATCAGCGAACTCATCGAAGCGATCTCCTATGGGCAGCTTTAATGATACCCGCAGTAACGCCTCGTAAGCAGCCCTGGCAGCTATGTCCCTGTCGTCCCCGGCCGCCCAGCCGGTCTCACCCCAGTAACCACCCTAACGAACAAATTGAGGAACCAACATCAGTTGAATCATTCTGGATCTAGGGATCTATTAGAAATGGGGGCAATTATTTCAAACTGAAATTTTCGCAAGCGGAAACCAGTTATGATGATTAGACAATCAATTTTGATAGGGTAGATCTTTTTCTACTTAAATATCTTGGACGTATGTATGTATACATAAGGATGTCTTAGGTATCTTATAAATGAAATATTGTCTTCTAACTAAAACAACCAGCATTACATAGAAAAAAATGACTATGATACAAAATAAACAAGAGGATTAAAGGCTTAAAGAAGAAAATTATACATGTAATGTTCTGAATGTACCTGAAAAATCTCAACGTCGAGGAAGGCCCAGTCGCCTCGCGTCATGCCGAGAGCGTGCGCAGCGAGCAGAAACTCGCGAACTAACGAACCACGTACGCTGAGTATCACCACTGGTGACAATGGATTGAGTATTGCTTACTTACCAAGCGTATAATAGGTTAGGCGGGAACATTAAATAAGAACTTTTGCACTATATTAAGCAGTATACAGTAGATGGTATTGTTCACGTAATCCGCTCATTGTGTACATTTGGCAACAGACTGTAGAGGCTAATAAGACAAGACAACAGACAAATAAGTGCATTAGAGCAACCTTAACGTCAAAACATCTGACTGCGCGTTACTAACAAACTGTATTATTATGAAAGGCGAACCGCTACAGGTGATGTGGTCATATCAAAACTCTAATGCCCTAAGTTTGGGAATATTACCCTATCTTTCCAACTCAGAAAACAAAATACATAATTAAAGCTATAACTTTCTTACGTAAAATAATATTTCTTTGCTTATTCACAATTAATCTTCCTTAGAATATCTCCTTCCACGTCCGATATTAACATTTCACTATCGTCTTTATCGTCTAAAATATTAAATCTGCTCTCCTCTCCTAAATGGATTAATCGCCTTCATTATTTTTGTTACTCATAAACAAGACGTATGACGCGCCTGTAATTCCCGAAACAGACAAAAAAGATTTCAATTTAAAAAATTTCGTCGAACTTTTATAGGAATTAAAATACTGTTCAGTTGATTAGGCTGAAACTTTAGTAATAATCTGTAAAAATTATGATCATTGAAAGTGTATATGAACACAAAGTAAAAAATGGATGGTTTCAGAAACGTATACCTAAAGTAAGTTGAGCTTACACATATATGGCCGAGCATATTAAATAGGGCTTAGCTTAAGCTGGACCTTTTCAGCGAGATACGGCTAGCCTTTATAAATAAAATTTGGGAAAACTCAAAAAATACAAAACACCACGTTAAAGGTGTCGCGGAAGATAGTTGGTATTAAATATATAAGTTGTAGACATAAATACTTTGTTAGATTATAAAAAAATTAGTTATATAAATTTTAAAACAACCCCGAAGAAAACTTACCCCTCGCATACATGCTGACGTCCCTTAAAAGAGCCTCGCACGACTCTCTCTCGTTTCCATCCAGTTCCCTGACAGCTTTCAATACGCCTTCCTTCCTGAGACCCCATTCTAAACTTTTGCCTGTGAACAGAACAAATTTGTTAAGGACTGGTTACATTTTATTGAGTTCGAATGACTTGAATAATAAGTTAAATATTTCACTGACTGCTTTTAACAGAATGCCCTCAATACTTATAAATTGAAGGTTCTTTAAGTTGTAAGGGTCGTAGATTGTATTCTCGTATATAAGACTTTAGAAAAAAGAAATAGCTCGTCACAAGTAACTCTAAGCATTCACATGACGCTAATATCACTGTGCATTATGCCTAATAAGTTCTTCAAATTTTAAATTACATACCTCGCTACCAAATAAGTCTTCTCGAATATACCTAACCCCAAAAGGCATTATGATTACTAAAACAATATAACACCTGTATATCATCTTACCAACGGTCAGCGAGAACAGGTCTGACTTGTCCAGCAGCAGCGCGACGTGCGCCCAGCCGAACCGTTCGAACACGCTGGTGAACACGCGCGGCAGCCGGCACTGGCAGTACGACATGCGGGTCAGCGTGGGGTACTTGCCCTTGTCGTTGAACAGAGTCTGTGGCTGCCAAATAACAATCATTATTATATTAGGTTCGATATTAAACAAGGTCATGAAAGAACCCTATGACCAGCAATGGACTGAGATAGGCTGATGATGATTAAATTGTCATGATATCGGACGTTAGACTTAAATTATGCAGTCGTTCTACGCGCGTTATATCGTAACAACACAATATAACTCATGTGTAAGTATTTTAATTATAAAGTTAATTGGTTTATTTGGTTACTTTAATGGCGCAATAGTATTTTTTTTTATAATTAGATAGATATTTATTACTTGGCATCATTATTGCCGTTCTTTCCATTCCCTTCGTTGACATAAAGGATAGGTAAAAACAAATAATTTTGCAAATATTTTTAGAGAAACAATACAAATTATATTATAAACATATTACATCACCTACTACATTACATATTATTTAGTAAAGTAAACTGTGATACCTCACAAATATCTACCCTGTATTGTGATAACCATTTATTATAATAACACGAAACAACCTTAATATAGAGTATCATAAAAAGACGTCGTATATAAGGGGAACTTCTCGCGACACCGCTTTAGTAATGAATAACGCAGGCGGTACTCACCCTGGTACCTTTACGAAGGTTTCTCAGTCTGTGCATGCGACTGACCACGCTAGCGGGAGCAGCTAGTTCACCTTCGGATGGCGGCTAGGAAAGAACAAGAGAAGAATACATATTCAACATAAAACATGACAAAAAGACTTAAAATAATCTTATTCAAAATTTTGCACCAATAATAGATAAATCCCACGGTTTTACCCACATGTAATACTATCTTTAGTAAGTTAAAAACATAGCTTGCATTAGTTAACATAGCTTAGCACGAATTTCAGACCAGGGTGTTGCTATAAACATTTGTTTTTAGCCATAATTGACTTAAAAATGTTAGTTACAAACTAGAGGACCTGCATTTTGCCCGGTAACGTTACGACATTATTACATTACTACTCCCCGGTTTCTAGTTTGACGAAACGGTCGATAATGTGTCACCTTACATCCAGGACACTTGATTTGACCATTTAATGGACGATGTTAATATATGATGATGATAATATATACGGTTCACAAAAAACCCTAGTCGTATATCGGAAATTTATTTTTCCGGAACCACGACCATTTCCCCATAATATTATCGCAGATTTGTATCATAAAATCAAACCTATATGTTCTCGTAGAGGTAGACAAAGTATGTAGGACGTAGGATATAGGATGGCTGAAGGCTGATTACTGTTTACTATACTAAAGTTATATAAATAGGTACGTGTATTTTTAACTATTACAAGTGTGAAATTCGATTCTACAACGCAATTCGACTATCAATTTTAATCTAATCATTATCATCAATAAACCTCGCTCTAAACAAGTGCAACCGCCTTGCACGTTTAAGCTTCGTGAGGCTCCTCGGTTTGTATGGACCCGTCTTATTAACAACGTTGACTGCTTATACAAGTGATCAGATGGCAATAATGTATGGAAAATTGTTTCTATTTTGGATCCGTGTACAATATGAGACTGTGTACCTACATGCCACTTATCACAAAATTGTAAAATACTAAATATTATAAGAATATAACAAATGCCATCCATGTGTCACTACATTACAAGGTAAACATTAATTATATTTCCAGTTATGTGTAAAAACTAAAATGATAGATGGTAATACTACAATATATATGTAGTACCTTCTTATGTCAACCAAAAGCGCCTTCTATTTGTTCAAACTATTCATTCGTTTTTGATATCTAGATCTGATTACAGAAATAAGATATTCCGGTACTAAAAGAATTATATATTTTTATACACTGTGCTTATATCTCCAAGTCCATTATTATTGTGCTCATCTACAAATACATATATAATATACGAGTCTCGAATATAAAGCAATTAACCTAAATCTAGAATTAGACCCAAATGTCACAGACACGAAAGGTCTTAGTGTGACCAGAAAGACAAAAAGGGAGATACTAGGCAGATAAATGTGAAATTACATGTAAGCCGACAGCGTAAGAACCATTCACGTATTACATAAAGAAGAGATTTTCATACATTTTTGGCACGAGAGCTTCAATAATATGGTATCGAGTGCTTAAAAAATGTAATGTTCGAAATTTAAATGAACGAACGAGTTGTTACTAATTTAGGAAAAGGATTTCCGGCATTCCTATTTAAGTCTGTCTAATTGTTTAAGTTATAATGTGATATTTTGTCAAATGTAATATAAGAAAATAATAAAAAGTATATCATTGTTATTTATTTATTTACTCTTTATTGCACACCAAAAACAGGCAAAACAAAAGGCGAACTTAATACCTAGTGGCATTCTCCACCAGTCAACCCTTATTTAGATCTTTTAAATACATTCACCCTTGTAAAATTAGTTAATGTTAGTAAATTGATGAACGTAATTTCTTCGGACAATAATATATAAGACAACAACGGTCGACACGAAGATAAAAAAATTTACCACCGTCTTTTTCTAAAATTGCCTTACCGGCTATTGAAGGTTGACTGCCATACAAAAACCAAACCACAATTGTTATAATTAAATACGGTTGCATAAGTTACTCTGGCAGTCATGTATGTAACACATAGACCGACGAACCAACAATAGAAATCTAAGCTTAAATAGTGATCCTCATAGTCGTCGCGACGAGGGTTTGACGTGAGGTCTGAATAGAAAATAACTGAGAATACGAAAAGAGAAAATAATATGGAAATCGATAATGTACCAATTTTTGGAAATATTGTCATTATTATTATTATGCTATCACGCCAGACTCTTCACGGTATAGGCAGTAAGCAAGTACTCGTATCCATCCTTACAATCCTGACGTGATTCCTCTACATTTATCGTCCCCTTCAAACACGCGCACCGGTTTTGGAGACTTCTGTCTTAAAAGGAAACAAACTTTAAAAAATATAATTCGAATTATCTTATTTTTGAGAAATAAAGAATGTCATAAGAGAAAAAATATTATTCAGAGTGACATCGCTCGCATGATCCATGAGATCGATCTGTTCAATTTGAAATTCGATCTGCGACCTGCGACAACAGGGGTAGGTAAATATTAAAATAGAGCTGCGTATATCGCTCGTGTAACCGCGAAACGGTAATGATGGTCCACCTTTCGATCTACTGTGAAAACATTAATAATGTAATACGCTTCAATCATTATGGATGAACAAAATGTATCTTGATTCATATCAATCAATTCATATCATATTGAAGCCGTGGAAAGGGCGCGATGGCGCTCATTGGGGGAGGCCTATGTCCAGCATGGACTGAGCTAGGCTGATGATGATGTTGATGAAATGCAATTTTACTTCAAAATATAATTTACGTAACATCACGCACGTAGGCAGAGGAGTGTAGTACACGACCACGTTTCACCAGTTACGTTTAAATCCCACAATGGAATAGGCGGTGAGCCTATTGCCATACACCGGGCACACATCCAGACTCCGAGTCAATACTAGAAATTCTAAATTGGAAAAATCCAATAGTACCCGACCCGGGATTTGAACCCAGGACCTGCCGATCGGTCGTGCTTGCAAAACCACTCGATAATTTTTTTAAATGTTTTTTGAGTGTCATAACTAGCACAGAAAGACAAAGGCATTAAAATAGTACAGTCGAACATAAAATTACTTTACCTTATTGTAGAAATAACAAAGATGTAAACACAACATCCTATCAACATCTAAATCTAATCTCAAACAGGTGAAAGCTTTTCCACCTCATTTAATAAAAAAAAACAACTCATAAAGACCCAGTCGCTTGTTGCCTCATTACATTACGTGTCATTCAATCTACAGCACCTCAATGCCAAGTTCGTCGTCGCGAAGCAATCTTCGTCCTCGGTGGCTTTCAAACTGATTTGTTTATACCCTTGACCAGAGATCACTCGTCAGCAAATCGAGCGAGGTAATGACGGTCTTAAGCGTTCCTGTCACGTGACAATTCAGTTAAGAATGTAGCGGGAAAAGCCAGTTGTTTTCCATTCTCCCTGTTCCATTTCAGCGGTTAAGGGTGTCTAAAAGCAACATTTTCTATTTTACTGTATCTTGACTGTTATATATTTTTAATCTGAAATAAAAATTTACTCGGCGGGTTATGAAATTACTAACTGTCCATTAGTTGCTATGGATTACCCGAAAGAACGAGCTTTATCGTTCCATTTTTAAATTCAAACGCTCTTTGAAACAGCCGAATAATTTAAATTTTAGAATATTGTTTTATTTTAGGCGCATTTAATTTGTTTTTATATTCAACATAATTCGTACCTTAGATAATATTGCCTTTAAAACGTTTTTTTCAGTCTAAGTTCTATTTTATTAAAGTTTTTAAGTACTTTGGAAATAGTTATAAACTTATACACGATGCGACACTAAAGTATCATACTTAATAGGTCATCTTGCAAAACGGACCGTATATCATATTATATTAAGTTTTTCTTGAAATATTTATGATCCTGGGTACCTGCATTAGGTAATTTTACGAGATTATCGATTAAAAAAATACTCAATGGTGACAGCGTCACCCCAAAAAATGTAACAAATAATTTTAGGAACTCTGAACTTGCCAAAAATCACAACATAAATAATATTAATAAAAACAATCTAATAGGAACACCTCATATTATTACTCTTCCAATATTTGCTTATACACTTTATTGTGACACCTTCATAATAATGCTATAACAAAAGACCAATTTAATGCCTAAAAGAATTTTATATTATTGATTTTTTAATTAAGAAGAAAATAAAAACCTCAAGCATCTTCGGCCCCCGGATACATTAAAAATACGTAACGCAGACACTCATTTGATCTTTAACTAAACGTAATTATGTAATTAGTGAAATGTTAAGGATGGCTCATTTAAACACGAGATTTCTTCGTAGACAAATTGATGACTGGACGTTAATGGCTAATTGCTTAGATTAAAACTCAATAACGAAGATACGGCACGTTCCTATAATGAACGAACAAAAAATGATCCCAAATTGGACAAATATTTGACATTCATGACATTCTATTTGACATTTGACATGAAGTCTGATAGTTATTTATCGTGCAACAGTGAGCGCAGTAAGACATGCTTGTGTCTTTTATTTCGTTAAATTGAGAAAGGGTTTTTGTTCACGTCGATATTACAAAGATTATCAAAGCGGCAATGCCCGCGTAACAGCAAAGCCCTTAAGCTACTCGCATAATGAAAAAAATATCACTGACTGGATATGATAAGAACGTAAATACGAAAACTAGCGGTCTTAAAATCATTCCAATTAGATGACTTTTTAGGTACGGTTGTTAAATTGGAAGAGACTTGCAATTTCCGGTATTAAGTAATTAGCTAATTGATTACACATACCTTGACACGCAGCGAACCTTTTCATGAAGGAAAACTGGGCGGTGGCTCATGGTGTGTATATTTAAACTATGGCATAGTTAGGGGCGTACTAAATGGTTCAATTTATTTTATAATTTTATGAAAGAGATTTTCAAGAGATTTCAAAGAGTTTCAAGGTTACCCGTACATCCTGACAGCACCCCTGATACAAAATAAATAGGTTTTTTATAGGACATCTGTAGATGAGGCTTCCCTACATACCTTGATTCCAATTCGGTGGCCTACTGCTATTTGCAAAAGTCGGTTCCAGGGATCTATGTTTTCAAAGTTACTAGAAAAGAAACGTTAAAGAAACGAGAATGACTAATTATTTATTATCGTACCTTATTATTATTAAATACTTTGACTGACCTGATCTCCCATGCCCGTAATGATGGGAGTGTTCCAGTAGGCGGCGAGTCGAGCGACAGGCTCGAGAGCAAAAGCACACGCGGGACCAACGAAGGCGATCACGTCGTTCTTGAAGTGCATGTCCGCGGCCAAGCCGGGAGCGATAGCGCCGGAACAGGACGGGTAACTGGTGAACGAAAGAAATAATATTAGTTTTTAGCAAGAGATCTCCACGAAGTAGCGCGTGTTCACTATAGTAAAGAAACTGTTGAATCCGCAGACCATTCCTTGAACGTTGCGCTCTGTTCTTGCTTCATGTATTGGATGGATAATATATGATAATTAATTTATGGATAACTATATTTCTCAAACAAATGAATTAATAAAAAAAATGGTGTGTTTCGATACGGTTTTTGCAGGGCAAAAAAGCTTCTGAATACAATCGGTCTGATATATGTATAATTTCGAAGTTATTTAAAAACGCGTCGTTGCTAAATTTTTGACAAAACACGCACACGGAAATGAAGAGACGATATGGCGGATTGCGACGTGGTGAAAATTTGATTCCCGAAATTTCCGAATAACTTCCCAATTTCTGAAAAGTTTGTATATTCAAAGCGGGAAATTAAAAAATTAGGTATATGCAACATACTCTTACAATCATTGATTTTCTTGTTTCTTGTTAATTCCTATCACAAACGTAATGTTTTGTTAAAATGACATCACGGATTACAACGTACGTATAGGCTACAAACAATAGGGTAGTTTATCAAAATACAACTACCACAAATACATGTATGTAGTTACAATGCAATGTTCCATTATTAAACACGTTTCTGTGCGTAGGCACGATCTTCTATCATGACTTTTTAAATTTTCATTTTACGTATGGATACCTGCTTGAAATGTCTATTACGTTGAAATTTCTTACGCTTAAAGTGCTTACGTAAACTTGTATAGAGATAGAGCAGAGCGGTTCGTGAGCTGAATAATAAGCGAAAACCAACTCTTGTACTTACTTCTTACTCACACATCTATCATGAACGACGTATTGACTAACGTAACAAAACCGTCAAGAAATGATCTATGTGTGTACAAAGGTAAAGTTAAAAGCTGAACCTTTGTTATATAAAATAATACATGCCAAAGTATATAATTAAATGTTTTAAGTCATAACCTCAGAAACTTTGGCTATGAACACATCCCATACAAAACAATATAGAATTTGAACATTTATACGAATTTACATTTTTACTTAGACGCATTTGAAAAACACCTTCAAAATAGTGTCAGAAATTTAATAAAGAATCCTAAACATCTTACCAAACTGATGTCATGCCAGCTGACAGTTGAGATCAGACAGAGATCCACCGAAAAAACTGTAAAAGGTCCGGCTGGACAGTACAGGCTGATGATGCTGATTGAAACAATAGCTATAAAATCTAGGTATCGTTCTCATCTCGTTAAGCTAAATTAAAAAAACGAGGTTCGTTTGAAACTACGTTTCAAATAAACAATGTTTATAAATATATATGAGACAAGATGTGAATTGTCCCTTCTGTAATCAAAAACAAACATTTGCCTTTAATTATTCAAGCCATACGATACAGTCGGGAAACTATTCAATCAGCTCATCACGTGTTTATCCATTATGATTATATCTACGTTCTACTTATGAAAAAGTCACTTCTTGATGTCAAATAAATGGTAAATGTGAAGGTAAATCGTTCCATTAAAATGGTAAATTAATGGAACTGCTGTATATTTTAATATTATTCTGTTCTACTTCGCCCTTTCGTCGCTCAGAGCTTCAGAGCACAGTCTACATATATAAATTATCTAGGTACATATGCATGGGCGTACCTAGGTTCTGGGCTACGGGGAGGCAAATCAGATTTTTTTAAGCCGGGTTCAATGCGCATGTTTGCATTACACACTACACGAACACACCCACACTAAACATTAAGTGTATGTTGTATATAAGGGAAAATTAAAAGTTAATGCATATCACATATATATATATATATTGTACTGCAAAATAAGAATTTTAATCGACAACAGTAGACAGTAAAGAGGTATACGATATCCAGGATGGGCAGATGCCCTCCTTGCCTTCCCCTAGGTACGCCCATGTACATATGTACTCAAATATTGTAATAAATCAACGGTTATTGCCGGTGACTAGAACACCTGGAATACTTCTAACAAGGTTCTCGTTTCTTGCCAAATATTGTTTTTCTAGACACTGATCAAACTGCACTCAAAAGTACGGAAAAGGTTAAAAACCTCATCGCCTTCGGAGAAATATGTTATCCGTTAGTATGTACTGAAATAATACAGAATTGTATCCGTGCAGAGTTATGAATGAAAGTCAAAATATATTACTGTAGAAGCTATAGTCTTAACAGAACCACTATCTTATATAATATGACTGCTCTTAAACAGCTTCTTCGTGTTCTTGTCTTAGGATTTCGAAAATTATTTAGGGACGCTAAGAAATATTATTCTTCAATCTTAGAAACGTTATAAATAAAGAAATAGTCGTAACGTGAAATTGAACACAATACAACACAAGAATGAAGGAAAAAGTTCACGTACACGTGTACACGTGTTCATGACAAGTTCAGACACGACATCGCTCAGCGCTCTCACGGCTGCTCCTTCGAGTCGTGCACTTTGACATTTACACCATATTTCTGTTACTGTACATATTATTCATTATCAGCATATCTCAGTCCACTGCTGGACATAGGCCTCCCCAAAAAGGGAGTTTATACCCGTAATCTTCACGCTGGGCATGCGGGTTGGAGATCGCAGGGCACATCTTTTCGCAAAAATAAATATTATATGACTGTCTCGTTAATAACATCGATAAAAACATAGACGTAGCACACCAGATGACCATATTTTATAATTTTTAAATATATTTAAATTTATTTACTTGCTATATCTTACTGATTATTCCAATAACGATGTGATAACCTTTACAAAACCGACATTTAGGCAACAGATGTACACGTGGTATTTGTTTCTACATAATACAATATTGTATCTGTATATTATATTATGTTAGTCAAGTAGTTATATTATTGGAAATTTCTTAGATTTGTTCTATTTCATTAATTTAACCTTCTACATTTATTCTTTTTTCTTTTTATTGTAACTGCCTCACGCATTTCCTACTGCCCAAAGGTTGACTGGCACAGAATGCTTTTAGCATTAAGTCCGCCTTTTTATTCCTGTACTATTTTGTAAGGTTTAAATAAAGAATAAATAAATAAAAATACAGACCGTTTATGTTATAGTTTGCACCGTGTTTGGACTGTACTAACTATAAAAGTACCAGTCTTACTTTAACTTTATCGTTATATAAATGTCGATACTACGACGTAAAGCGGGTACACTATTCTTTCCCTACCACATACACTGTCCAACGCAATAATACTTAGTTGTTTTCAGTAAAATACATATTGTGACAATGTTAGTTAATGTTAGCCGAATTCGCCTACAATTAAACGGCAACGATATTAGAGTAGGAATCTTAGTCCATATTACAAAACGAACTGTTGCTCAGTTTATTTTAGTTGTATGCACCATGAACAGGTTTAATTGCTAATAAGCTTTGTTGCGCCATGTTGGTACTTACATTATATTTTGGAAACCTTATAACACGACACCACCTAACAAGATAGAATTTTAAAAGTATCCTTAAAGTGTGCAACTTTCAATGTACCAAAAACCATTATTTGTATCGAACTTGTATATCATTACTAACCTTTATCTATATATCTTCTTCTATGTACGAGTACATATAAGCGAAATATCACCGACTGACTGACACATCGCGAGATCTCCGAAAGGATGTGTCCGATTAACTTGAAATTTGGCAATAAGTAGTTATTCATTTCAGGACGTACACACTCTCTAAGAACGGATTTTACGACAATCCTATCCAAAACGATAATCCTATCCAAAATTTTTCGCTTGCCATTACACCCACCCTTCCCCTCTCCGCGCCGGCCCATCCCCTCCCACGCGTCACACAATCGCTCTTCCCACCGCTTCGTCTAGCTCCTCTTTTTTGTAAGTATAATAAAATTATTTCGACAATATACCACAGCCAACTACGTATATACTTACCTACATCCACCGACGTACACCCAAACCCGCCACGTTTAGAAACCGTCGCTATGGTTACCGTTGATATATAGTCACCGTTGGTGAGCTTTTATTTAAAAACTTTATTCTAAGTTAGTTGAGTCGGTAATTTTTGGTGAATAATTTAATTTAAAAAATCGAATGTTATATTTTTTATTTAAATAGTATTTCATTATAGATTAATACTACTTAAATTAACTTTATACTCGTGTATATATGTATATATACTGCAGTAGTAATTTTTCATAATGGACGTTGAATATACATACATAATATGTCAATAGATGAAATACCTACTCCTTTCAAAATTTTCAAAATTCTTGGTGTCGGAGCATGTTTATATTCGTCTCTGTCTTTACTGGTTTACGGTGAGGTATCGATGGCTTATACAATGAGAAAAATTATTGTTGCTCACGTGTCCAACAACTGGAATCGGTTTAGATACTACACTCTCATTGTATCTGACACTCCTTATGATAGGAAAGATTTTTACGTTACAGAAATGTCTAAGACAAATACATAAGGTTGATTTTAGAAATTTTGGCTGCTTCACAGCTAATTCCTTCTCAGCTCGAAGTGTAACAAGGTGGCTGCCTTAT
>DWMG01002219.1:0-13613 GCA_018244855.1 Elbella merops | reverse complement strand
GCCATTTCTGTTTATTACGATTGTGAATAAAAAACATAGTAGTAACTCTGCCTGTTGTTATTTCACCTCGGTTACAATATATACGAGCTGCCATCTATGCGCACTTGCGCAATTCACGCAAGAAAGTTCATCTAGCACGAATAGATGTCGCTACTGGAACACTATTATATAAAACGGTAACATAATACGTTTATATCTTACTATGCAGAGATAAATCCGTAAAGTAAACCCATCGTGATGCAAATCAAATCAGTCTTAAGCTCTATAGCAATTTCCAACCTATTGTACCTTTGCGGCACGCAAATTTAAGGATCACTAATATTAATTATAATAATTAAATAATAATAATCACAATGCAACATAATTTTTAAATATTCGCTCGATACTAGTAATACATCTATAATCCATAGTGTCATAAATACACCTGTCTTGCAAAATGTTTGTCAAATGGAATTTAAATTTGATATATGTCAGTTTTTAGGCCATCCGATAATTTAATAAACATAAAGATTATATTTATAGATTTTTAATTTGCGTTGGGGCACAGTAAGCATGAACAGTCAGCTGCAATGAAATGTATCCACCAAAGTGTTCAAGTTAATACCTTATGTTGCAAAAGAATGTACACGCCGAATGTTTCAAAAATATGTATACCTACGTCAAATGTTCCAATATGTATCCACTTCCATAAATATATCATTGTAATATATAAATCATTGTAAACTAAACGCAATTGTGTATTAAACCACAGGATACACGTTAAATGTTTATATTAGGTAAGTATTAACTAGGAAATTGCCAATATAGACAGAGAACAATGAAATGTTTTAAAATAAAATGCCTACTATATGTTAATTTCGATTGAATATACACTCAAAATATTATTTATTTTATTTATTTATATACTCGAAATATCATTCGAAGTACGGACTATTATTGTGATGCATTTTTAACATTAGGTACTAGTGGCCCAGTAGCTATCGAAATTCGATCGTAAATCATAAAAAAATCAGTTTGAGCGTTGTCTAAGTTCTAATGTCAAAGACTACGCTTGTATAAATCTTTGCTCTGTCCAACTTATTGGAAACAATTATTACTGACGTCTTATTGAGGTCTCATGTCTGACATTGACAATGGGAACGTAAATAATAAATGGTTTATTTAATTCAATTTAACGTATTTGTAATACATATTACACACACATTAAATATTAAAGACAAACAATATTAATCTATTCTCAATTTGACCACAGACTAACCATAAACGAATGAGTAGGTATATATGCGTGTGCGTGTGTGTCAAATGCATGGTAGTGTGTATAATGTTTTTCTGTTTGATTTAAAGTATTTTTTATGCATTAGTTTTAAAAAATATTATCATTATGCACTCCTTCTCCATATAAACTATAAGTGTGCCATATTTCATACTCCTCCGTCTGCGTAGTTTTCATAAAAAGGGGTACAAAGTTTTTGATTCACGTATTAATAGGTAGATAAAATAAAACAATTGGCTACATTAACAACATTTATCATCATACAAAAATATAAGAATATAGTCTGTATATTACAAAACCGAAATAAGCCGGTACAATGCACACAGTTACAATGTGAAATATTTGTAAATACAGTTGAACCCTCTGCACACCAGGCTCTAAACTCAATGTGATACCAGAAATATTCTAAGATATTAATGTAACATCAAGCCTCTAATCCCCGAAGGTAGGCAGGCAGCTGAGTTTAGAACACTCCCACGCTTCACCAACTAGTGAACTACGTTTACGTCCCATGATCTCGTTGATCGAGTGGTTGCAAGCGCGACTGCTGATGAGAGGTCCTGCTGTTAAATCTCGGGTCAGGTACTATTGGATTTTTCTAGTGACTCGGAGTCTGCATTTAGTCCCGGGGTATGGCAATAGGCTCACCACCTATTACATAGTGGGGACGTAAATCTAATCGGTGAAACGTGGGAGTGTTCTGCATTCCTCTACCTACCACTTCGGGGATTACAGGCGTGAAGTCACGTTTACTTGTGATGTTATAATTTTTTATCGTATGTTTTGCCAACTAGTCACAAAAACATTTCTTAACCCTATGGGTCAAGAGGCGCACGATACGAACCCGCTTGTTTTAGCACTTTTGTGATAGGACAATGTATCTGTTGTTCAAGAATCAATCTCGATACAAGAGTGGTGACCACAGCCAGCGACTTCTGGCCTTATTAATTGTGCAAACACATTGAGATTATCGGATCGTGTTCAGGGGCTCCCATCATAGGTTGTGTTTTAAAAAAGTTAGGAAGCCTATATTTATTTTTAATTTTAATGGTTCATAACCCTACATTATAGACATCTACCCTCAGTTAACAGTTACACGTAGCAATATTTTTATACTTCCAGTATGTATACACATATGTAAATACAATCTGATAGCAGTTTAAATCTAAATATTTGTGAAATGCATTCATTAACTCGGAGTTTACTGAGAATTTAAAACTCCGTTGCTGGCGCGGCGTCAGCGTAGGCCTTGACTTTGGGCACCGAGTACACGGCTTCCACCACTTTCTTCATGCTCGGATACTTGTCCTCGAGGTCTGGCATACGCAGTATCTCCTTGAAGTAGTCCATGATGCCCGCGAACACGAAGTCTGCCCAGGTCAACTGTAAATTGAACAGGTACATTTTCGGAAAATATTATCAAAATTCAAAACAATACTATCCAATAAAAACATAAATTAATATGTGATTTTAATACCAATTCCTTACGAATATTCTAAAGTCATAAATTATATTGAACGTCTACATTATTTATGAACATTGAGAATATAGTTTTCTCACAATATATCATCATCATCAGCCTATTTAAGTCCACTGCTGGACACTGGCCTCCCCTGAGGGGTTTTAGCCCTTAATCCAAACCAGGGATGTTGCGGATGCAAACATTTCGGATCATATATTAACCCAGCTCCACCAAATAGTTGTTCGCCGGGAACGCCGGCTGGTGGAAGTGATAAATATCTGCGTAACGCTGGAGAGTTTCAAGTTCAGCTCAGTACAGTTCCGTACAGTTCATTGCACACGAAATCAGTAAAAAAATTACGTCCTCTAAAATTATATTTGGGCGCTAACTCTTGTATAAGACAGCGAAATCCAAGTCCCTCTACAAAGTTAAATGGTAAATTTTGTAACACTATCTTTCCTTTTTGTTTTAAATAATCGATTTCTATCCGAACAATAAATAAACCTACAAGCTATTTGATTTATCGTTTTCTTAAAAACTATTTAACTCGTTTTAATAAATTATTTGAAAGACAAAACGAAAAATATGTATCTCAGTCAATGAAAAAAGTAGGTATTGATATTTATCGTATCCAACCCGTAACTAAGTGTAATAAAACAAGATTTTATATTCGACACATAACATACTCGTACCTGCGTCATTTTTTATTTTTTTCAATTGGTGGTCATTATTCGCGCTTTCGAATAAACCAAACTCCTCCGGGTGCGTGGATTTCAGGTGGTTTGTCAAAGAGGTCGTCGTACGTGCCTTACGCGAGTACCGTTTATTACAAATCTTACACTCGGACCAGATACAACTTTTGTTGGTGGCGACATATTTATTCACTTTTTACTCAATATTTACATTGAATTATAGATTTTCATTAACGACATAAACAACTAACGTAAACGCAGTAAACAAAAACCATAATTGATTGACAATGGAGTCACATCGATAACTAAAACAAAACTAACAAAACCTGTTGGCTCTTATCACAATCAGAAGTATGCGCTTTCCTGTTGGTCAATTAGCGGACACGTGCCATTCTCGCCCCGCCTACTTTCTTTATATCCGCATCCGCAAAAACTCCGCATGAGTTGATGCGGATGTTGGAATCAATGCGAATACTCCGCATTTGCGGATGCGGATGCGAATATCCGTAACACCCCTGGTACGTATGTAATTAAGTGGCTTAATCTATATGTTAATACGTGAAGAAAAAACTTTGTACCCCTTTTTACGAAAATTGAGCTGATGGAGGAGTTCGAAATTTGGCACACTTATAGTTTAATAGAGAATCAGTCCAGAATGTTAAAATGTATGTGTAACATGTATTGCAAATACCTTAAATTGAATTAAATAAACCATGTATTATTTACGTTCCCATTGTCAGTGTCAGACATGAGACGGATGTTGTCAATAAGTAGCACAGCGGAACGATTTATCTAACCGTTGTCTTTGACATCAGAACCTAGACAATGCTCAGACCGATTTTTTTATGAATTACGATCCACTTTTGAGCGCCGCCGCGCCGGACCGCTGGTTTTAATAAATGTCCGAAATAGTTTAGTCCAAAGTTTAATACTATTTAAATGTTGTACCGTACCAAGAACGCTCTTTACTGACCACAACTCATTTCGAACCATATAAAAATACTGGAACCTTTTATATAAAAGTCACTGGAGTTATATAAATGTTGCTAAATTACCATACATTTTTTGTCAACTCTTTCAATAATTTCGATTTACGCAACTTGTGTTGGCCACCGACTGAATAGGACACACCCTCCCCCTTTATTCTCCTTGTTGGTGACGTAGGGAGCCAGCGAGAAAACTCAAACCATACTTGCCAATGTTCTAGAAACGTCCAGAAATAAAACGTCTATTGACACTGATAGTTATAAAGGTGAAATCATTGGATAAATGTGCAGTTCATATGTTTTTTTTTGTTTTCTTTTTTTTCTAATGGTAAATACAAAACATAAAAAAAAAATACTAAGCGTTCTTTGAAACATTGTTGCAATTGACTACTGCTGGCGATGATAATGTATACCTGGAGAGGGACGATCATATAGAATATGCAGAGTTATCATACTATTTTAATCAGGGTTCGAAATGATAACTATTATTTATAAATATGTATCTTGATAATTATCATAGTAATTATCAAAGAAAATAATTATCCTGATAATTTGGAACTCCGTAATATCCAAGAAGTAGCAGACTTTTTAGTGGGACTGCCGCATGAGAGCTCTGTAATTACGCAAAGTCAATTTTTGATGTCACGTTCCTCCGAGGGCTTCGGGTGTTGGGTTTGGCAATCAGCTACCTGTTGCCGAAATCGCCCGCCGGTATATCTTCTCGCTGTATTACAAGTTTTTTTTCATTGTTCAGTTTTCGATTGTTTACTTTGCAATTTTGTTTACGTAGCTTTTATTACTTTTCAAACAAAATGCCAACTCGCCGTGATAGGGCTTTGCTGGGGACTTGGTACTTTCAGGGTGACAAAGGGTTGTTGTGGAAGTTTCAACAGCTTCGAAATTTCAATTGTAACTGTAAACGTGCTTGTTTTTTGTTTTGGTTATGGAAACGTTTCAGCGGCTTCTGTTATTTTGTAACGTAACATCGAGCCTGTAATTCCCTAAGGGGTAGGCAGAGGAGTGTGGTACACCCCCACGTTTCACTAGTTACGTTTAAGTCCCACAATGGAATAGGTGGTGAGCCTATTGCCATACACCGGGCACACATCCAGACTCCGAGTCACTCCTAGAAATTCTAAATTAGAAAAATCCAATAGTACCCGACCTGGGATTTGAATCCAGGACCTCCTGATCGGCAGTCGCGCTTGCAACCACTCGACCAGCGAGGCAGTCATTTATTTTATTGCTTATTATAATTGACTTTGTCAGTGAGCAAAATTTTTTACGTAGCTATATTAGCAATTCAAAAATTAAACCTATTTGTATTTCTGTACCACTGAAGCAATGAATTCACAAGTATTCATCTCCATTAAAATGTATTCATGCGAAAAACGGCCGGTGAGAGCGGTTTACATAAAGTTATATTGCCTTTGTACAAGAACTAATTTAAAAACATACAAGTTGGCAAATCAACTAGTTCATACAACATGGACATTGACCTAAGCCACGTGTTAGAAGTTTAGGTCAGTGACACGTGGGAAGGCATACGAAAGCTTCTCAAAGAACAAAGTTCATACGATTTAAAATAACTTTGTAACAAAAACAACAGCATCACTGAATTTCATCTTACGAATGGTATGATATTAGTGCAGAGGTACAAAGTTAAACGTTAAACGAGCTACGAACACAGGGAAGGACCGGAAGGGACGGCGCCGATTATGACAAGCCTATGTTCAGTAGTGGAAATACAAGAGCTGGTGCATGGATGATGGAAAGAAAAAGCTCTTTTTTTCACACGAGTCTAGCGAATTGTATACCTATATATTTAATTTATTAAATGGAGGCTTACCAACGCTTGTTATCCTCATTAAATTCATAAGATATTACATTGAAAAAATGTTTTTAAATTTTAATAACTTTTTCAGTAATACGTTCAAAACTGATATATGTATAAATAGATATGTAATTGGTTTGCATCGTTTGTTTTGGAATGGCCAACGTCGCAGGACTGTGTCCTCAAATACGCAACGTATGGTTAATTGCAACTGTTTTTTATTATTTTCATAGATTCTAAATTGTAGAATAAAGTCGACAGTTGGAAATATCTGCGCTAAATATTGAAAAATATACAAAGTATTCAAAATAGCCGCAGAAAATGCAAAACAAAGGACGAACGAATGTATGGGAATTATTCTAGTTACCGCGCGAACGAAAACGCGTGTTATGACTAGCTTTCCTATAAAAAAGAGGGTGGGGGAGACCAGAAGGGTTCTCGCAATACTTCAAAAGTATGTAATGTCACATCTACAGATAATATTTTGCTTACCAAAGATATAAGTAATAAATGTCTATTATTCTGTAGCTTTAAATTCACCATACAGTCTTGTACTAGTCTAAATTTTATCTGCAAAACTTTTATGATACAAACTATAAGTATGTATTCTACATTATATCTGTAATTACAAACTGACAGTAACACCGAAATCATAGGTGGCTGTATTGATGTGTAATGCAATGAAAATAGGGTGTGGTTTGGCCTTTAGTAGGTTACTGGTAGTTGTGCACTTTCAATAGTTATTCTGAGCTCCAAAAGGAATATTAAGTAGTTTATTCCAGTGTTATAAATAGTTAACAGTTTTTGACACTGTTGTAAGCTTAAATGTTCTTCTAGGTAGATAAGTGGCTAATACAAAAGCCCTGTCCACATGTTAAATAATAAAGTCTAAAAGTAATAGTTCCAATTTGTTGTTTTATGCTCCCCAATATAATAGGATATCTGCATCATTTTCTTTGTAACTGCCTTCGATGGTTTATAATGGATTTGAGGGTGACTGGGGGTAAATGCTTATTATGAACAGTAATATTAATAAAACTTAATGCTAATAATAATAATATTGGTATGTTGGTATGAAATAAATAGTACTGAGGAATATAAAGGTCATGTAAATTAAATATTTGTAGAAATAAACTTCTCTCCATTCAGGTTTAATTTAAAAAACCTTTTTGACTCACACACTCAACACAACTACAGTTACACATGATAGTTAAGATACTACAAGCAACCACTATGTAGTAAGGTAATTTATAACAATGTTAACATAAACTATTTTCACTCCAATATGGTACTTTCAATACTTAAAGTAAACAATAAATATATACTCTTTATATCTCATATATAAGATACTAATTGCATGGGGATAACAAGAATGAAAAGATCATTATCATCATTCTGTCTATTTTATCAAACTGCAAAAAAAATTTGGTACACAACCCAGAATCTTCAATTGGGCAACAATAGATAACAATTTAAAACGCTATACACACGGATACACAGATAAGCATACACATATAATAGTTCATATTATTATGAATTTATGCTGAATTGAACTATAAATAGTTACAGTATACCATTGTGCTGTCAAATATATCACGAAACAAACATCCAAGTGTACGACACATTTGCGACATAATCCTGATAAAAATTATTTTAATTACATAAATTAATAATTTTAATAAATTATAGTGCTGTGACAATTGAAGTTCCTATAGTTTCTGAATAAGAAAGAAAATTTCACTCCACATTTTCAGTGAACAACTTTCAGTCAGTTATCTTAGAAAACAAAAATACATAATATATGATCACAATATTCTAAAATAAATATCACTCACCGTAGTCGGGACGTACGCTCTGTTAGAAGATGCCCTCTCATTCATCCATTTCACTTCCCTAAGCTTCTCCCAAGGAATATCATAGTGGAAATAGAGCTTGCTTTGGTTGAACTTAGACTTAAATTTCATTATTATCACAGAAAATAGGCTTACGACGTCGCCCATTTGGAATACGTATTATCGGTTGTTATAGGTGTCTAAATTTAAATGGTCATGAGATCAACAACAGCACGTTTAATTCTTTGATGATGTTACTACACATGTCAGTAATTCAATTTACATTTTCTGTTATGGATTTTAAAAGCTCTTATTTTGCGAGCCGCCTCTGACGTTTCTACACACCCCACTCGACAGACAACCTGCGAGCGATTGAGTTTGAGAAGCTAGCCGTCACTGTCACTGTAGTCTATTTCCAATACTACCAACTGAAAATCTCTAAATCCGTCTGAGCATAGATAAAATATTTTATTTGCAAAGCGCCAGTTTTAAACGTAAAGCATTCATGATGTTTGTATCACCTATTGAAATAGCAACAAAATATTGAGAATTTTAAGAGAGCAATCTTAATTAGGCTGGAATATATTAGACATAGTGATAAATGAGCAATTAAATAATAACCAAATTAGATTTAATTTATTAGAAGACGAAAAATTTTTCAATACGTATTTTACTTTTCTACGAAACTATTTATGCTTAGATATATAGGTGTATTTAAAGTGCATATTAAAATCGATCATCGTTTAACGGTAGTTTATGTGATCACATATAACTAACTAGTTTATATCAATACATTCTTACAAAACTATGTAATATTACCAGTACTTTTAAATGTTATTAACTCATAGTGTCAATAATAATTATTAATATGATCTGACATTGAAATCTTAGTTGGGACCTTCATTCATTGTAGGTATTATAATATTAAGAAAATTGTTTTATATTCATATTATTGAGGGTATAGGTAAGAAGGACCATTTGATATGGAGATGAACTTGAAATTGTCTAGCAGTGCAGTGAAAATAGTCTCTAGTGCCTATCGGAATAGTGCTGTTAACTGTTGAGTGAGTGAGTTTATTTCTCTATCTTACTCTATGTGAGGCACTTTCTTTAAATTCTATGATATCTATGGTATGGTATCGTAGCGCCATCTTTGTTGTATGTATTTTGATGGACACTATTTCATGCACAGAGACAAGCCTCCTTACCTCTACCATTCAGAATTCATATAAACAATTCATAATACTCATTATAAGACATAACATAATGGGAGGATAATGAAGTTTATAATTCTGCTACCATAAATATATGTTTGTCCCATTTAGTATATAAAATTTTGAAATCTCCTAATACATATCAACAAATTTAGCAATAAACAAACTACTTCATCAATAATATATTTATAACATAACAGTA
Source organism: Elbella merops (assembly GCA_018244855.1). Lineage (NCBI taxonomy): Eukaryota > Metazoa > Arthropoda > Insecta > Lepidoptera > Hesperiidae > Elbella > Elbella merops. Next base: position 4,118 of record DWMG01002219.1, on the reverse strand, counting down.
CTATAACATAAATGAAATAAATATTTAATAAAAGGGATTATATTTTGTACATAATACTTGCTTAAGATAATGTTAAACAGATATCTTTACTGTGTCCATGTGGACTATTACCAGAGTCTAGAAATTGTTTTCAAATATTTGTAACAGTCTTTTGATCTCTGTTATTCTTGCCGCTTGTGCTTGGACTGGTATCATCGCTTGGGAAACCTCTTCACCTTTCGCTAGAATTGTGTACATACTTTTAATATTATTATCCATGGCATCACAGGTTTTGCCTACTGCATCTTTGTAGACCTCCATATTTTCAGCAGTTAATGAGGAATTGGAATGTAGTATGCTCGATAAATTTTCTATTAAGTTATCCACAGACTGTGCTATTTTCTGAGCTTCATATTCTAGATCATTTAGCACTGTTATATCTATTTGGCCTATTTGCGGAGACAATATTTGTCTGTACAGTTTACCGGAGGGTGTGCTGGACCGGGAAGCACTAGAACTGCCAAAAACAGGAGTTTCACCTCTCTTAGCTATTGGACTAGATAATTTTATTTTAAATTCTAGGTCGTCAGCGACATAATGAGTCATATCTCCTTCGTACCGAACGTAGCCATCAATGTCCAGAGGAATTTTATCTTGTCTACGGTTTTCTGATGGTAAGTCGTAAGGTCGAGAAGGTCCAGGTACCGGAGGTCTACTGGGCTCTTGAGAAGGTTGTCCTTGATCGGAATGAAACGAAATTTCACTATAGGAAGCAGTCATTCGAGCAGATACTTCTTCATCCATGTCATCTCCATCCTTAGAGGGTTTTTCTTCTAGCATTGCCTTGTTGACTTCTGTAGGAGTAATTGCGTTGTCCGACATGCTTATAGTTACATGGATATTTATATAAGCATGTGAATCTCTTAATTTTGTGTCATTATTTGTAAAAGAACTATTACCATTAAAAGCTTAGGTCTGACAATAACGATTACCACATTACGCTACACGTTACATAAACTGATACGATATGAACTGAAAATATTAGTGGTTTTATTACCTACAATATTCTAAAACAATAATCTTGAGTTGACACATTTTTTTTAAATAGAATTATTAGGTACTTTAAATCTTTTTACAGCCAATTAATACATTTTAATAATGTGTGTTATTGATGTTATTCTCTTCAAATATTAAATGGCCGGATTATTATATAGAACCTACGTTTTTACAATTTATTTCTTTTAAGTTTCTAAAGTAGGGAATGTAGAACCCTTTTTCTTTCCCCACGTCGTTTCAAATTGAGAGGAAGCACGATAAAATAATGAACATGTAAAAATGGAAAAAAATATGCGATTGCACGTAGGAATTAAAATGTTCTCGTAAATTTTAAAGACAAATGTTTATTAATTAATCTTAAGAAATGAATCGTTAGAAAAGTTTTGACATTTTTAAATTTTGCTTGTATGAAATAATTTAAAAGGTATCATAAAAGTCTGAAGTACGTATTAAAATATATACAATCTTTTTATGGTCGCGTATCCGAACTTTATGAAAAACGTCAAAATTGCGGGAATTTTTGACATTTCTCATGTCAATAAAAACATAAACGTGAATTCATTTTGAAATCGCTATCATTAATGTATTAGAAAAAATATCGTTTCAAGTTCTTTTTAAAAATTATTTGGTGTGAGGTAAGGGAGGTTTGACCGTTTATGTGATAGTTGTTATGAGAAATATGCAATGCACGGATGACTACGAACAGTTCGGTCGCCCGTTTAACATGGCGCTCTCATACGACATGTGCGGAAGATAACGTTCGTCCTTTGTCGTGTTAATTTCTATTTCGAGTGCTCGGGCGGGCTCGATTCTTGTTTTTGGATAGCTCGTAACATTTTCTTATGTTATATAACCGTTTCGTGGGCTTGAATGTTGAGATACGACTTAGGTTGCGAGCATTGCAATGGTGAAAACCCGACGTAGTAATGGAGAGAACGGGGAGGTAGACGATGTGAATTACACATTGAACGACGTTGGCAGTGTATCGGACGAGAAGGTGAAGTTTCTATTGATTATAGCTTCCTATAACGGTCCTCTACCTTCGCTTTGTCTGGTATGTCTTGTAGGCCAACTTCCTGTCCCCATTTCCTATCGAGAGTACCTACGCGATTGCACGACGTTGCATGTGCTTTGAAAGCTTTACGAAAAACTTTCGTAATCTTGAATGAGAATCTATCGGTTTTTTCTAAGAAATATCACTGAGTTGTGTTAATAACTTGTGTCATTTTTCTTATGACATTTCACAGTAGAAATGTCAATAGATTTTGATGCTGAGTTGCATGTTTGTGTCTTGTGAAAGTAGATGAGCATGATATAAGATTAATTGCCATGTAATTTATACCTTATTTAAGGATAAATATGCTTGAAAGACTGTGGCAGTTGTATTTGTTGTCCACTGTCACATGTATGTTTTATTTAGTGTTGACACATATCATGAACAAAGGCAGGTTTATTTTTCTGATATTCCAATTGGTCACTTAACACAAATCATCATAAATTCTTATGAAAATTATAGTGTCATGTTATAATAAAAAAAAATACACAACATTGAAACGTTATTCGCACAACACTTAGAACCAGTCATGCAACAGTACATGCTATCTTTGAGTGCAATAATAAGATGGATGAAATAATAAAATATTTTAACACAATAGTATCAGTTAGGAGTTGCTGTGGTAGTACTGTTTACATGGTAATAACACTGGTCAATATAATATTTGTACACTCTATGTGTACACTCCATTAGGTTAAACAGCCAAATAATTTCTCCATTCTTATGTTTTATGTGATATATACATTTATTTATGGTTCTTACATACATTGATTAATCTGATATGACACATTTGCAATATATACAATTCTAATAGATTCATCATATTCTGTATATACTACCATAATGAGCTAGCTACATTCTAAGGTACATCTTGCTACCATTAGACAGGAATAAATTAAATATCAGTGTGTCCTTTAAAAAATGTTTGAGTAATAAGTTGATTGGCAAACAAATAAATCTATAGACAATCTACATAACATCTCACCTGTAATCCCTGAAGAGGTAGGCAGAGGAGTGTAGTACACTTCCATGTTTCACCAGTTATATTTAAGTTCCATGGAATAGGTGGTGAGACTATTGCTATCTACCAGGTACAATTCCAAAATTGGAATCATTATCAGAAATTCTAAATTAGAAAAATGGACAATGTACATATTATATAATTAATAAGTAGCATGAATTTCAGGTTACAGATTTTTTTATCCTTTTATCATTTAATTGCTGGAATATGGGTATCCTCTCAGTATGTCAGGTTTAAATCCACAGTCTGCCACACTAGCTAAATTTTTTTTTCATAAACTAAGGTGCACTAGTTTCATTACAATGTCTTCCTTCACTGGTATAAGAACTGATATTAAATATTATAATGCACATTTTTGTAAAGAGGAGTGTGCTATGAATTTGAACCTAGGACCCTGATGGGTTAGAGACAGAATTCCAAACAATAGACTATCACTGCTTGTCAAGAATGTTTACTAATGTAAATTATTTGGTAATGGTGTATCTGACTTAGTGGCAATAGGTTCTATTTATGGCAGTAATTGATGTTTGTGTAGTAAGAAAATAACTTGGAGATCAAACTGCTTTAATATTGAGGTCCTGAAAATGAGTACAAATAAATTGATGCTTCCGTGAACTTAGTTGTAATACATCAATTTCTAGTATACATGCTGACATACACCCCTCACATTATCAGAGAATGAATTTCAAGCACCATAGGCTAGCACCATAAATAGGTTATCCATATATTTTGAAATAAAGGAAAATAAATAAACATGTTTTTTATTTTCATGAACCAGTTTCTTCAGATGAATTTGATTAGTTATCCTACAATGTAAATAATATAGTCAAATATATTTCACATGTCCAGTGTAAACTGTTCCACTTCATCACTTAATTAATCACCTGTTGAAATACTATTAATTCCATTGTATGCAAGTGTGCATAGCATTTTGATGGTTTTATGAATGCAACTGGTAATGATCTAACTAAATTAGTTATGATAAAAATGATGCAATCATTAATGGTA
>DWMG01002218.1:0-13614 GCA_018244855.1 Elbella merops | reverse complement strand
ATATCACGAAGTCTTATTCACCGAGTGGGCTACAGCACAACATAGTTATGGGTAACATCTTCCGTGCATTATGTTGTGTCCAGAAATAGGATGTTGGTTGGTTGGATGAAATTTAAAGATAAAAAATCAATAAAAAATGTATATTTGAAATCACATATTACTTATTATTATATTGTCACGCTAGGTCCATTATGAGATAAGCAGAAGGCACGAAATGCCAAATCTATATATACTTGATTCTCCAGGGTTCATGCGTTTACTTCTCCATTAATCACTTTATTGAAATGTGTATAAATTTATTATCAGCCTACTCCCGTCCACTGCCGGACATAGGCCTCTCCAATAGGACGCCACTGACCTCGATCTTCAGCTCCTCGCATCCAACCACTTCCATAAATAGATATTAATATATATGTACAATACCTAAATCAATTTTTTGTTAAGAAGTATGTGTTATGTATCACGAATGATATGAGTCGCCTATGGAGCCCAAAATAATACTTTTTGAATTTTCTATCTGTTGTAATGTTTGCACCAAGAGCAATAAATTTTAATCAACCGATTTTGTGAAAATGTAGTGTGCTAGTAACTTATTATTGGGATCAAGATACGTAATAGCTTTTAGAGTAGAGAAATATTTAATTATACCGGGACAACGAGCGTAGAGACAGGTAACAGCTACTAAGGAATACTAATTAACAAGAGTTAATGATACTGCATCAATAATAACATTCGACTAACTTCGTAGGTAGATCTCATTTTGTACTAAACAAGAAAGACCGTCTCAGTTTGTTACCTATAGAATAACAACAAAAAATTGTGTATGACTAATGTATGTACAGGACTATATTAGTCTTTCAAGTAATTTTACTGACTTATAATATTTGTCGACTTTTTTCTTGCGAGACTTTAATAAAGTATCTAGTCTATTTTAATTAAATAAGCAACCCATGTCTGCGTTCACTCTCTTATCGTTATACTGTTGGACAGGGGCCTTCATTCAAAACGTTAAGCATACAATCTGCTGTGCTTGTTAACTGTGGGTTGGCAGACTTCACACACGTTAAAGATCATTATAAAGAACTGTAGTACAGGTTTTCTCAGTACGTTTTCATTCCCTGTAATGACAAGTGATATTAATCATAAAACACACAACGCATCGCATAGCTAGTATTTGAACCCTAAGTCCTTCAGATTAAATGCTGAAATGTAACCTATTAGGCCGTTTAACGCTTCTTATATAGAACCTTATAGTGTACATATCACAATGTGTACGGTAAATAGATGTCTAAAACCAGCGATATGTAGGCAAAAGTAGGTAGTTCGTCTGGAGGTTACTACTACCGCGGCTGGAGAAATAGTTATCAAAAAATTCGTGTTTCGATTCAAATTGTACGTGCTGGTCTCCGATACTACAGACTACTACCTCAGTCATGAGAACGTAATGCCTCGATCTTGTCATACAAGTTAAAACGTTTAAACTACTCACTTCATATATGTACGTCGGTATGTGTGTGTACCTATCCTTTAGCAAAAAGCTGATCGGCGGTGGTTAATTAAACCCCGGCGGAGGTAATTTATCTGCGTCAGGCGGCGAAAGGCCACTTTTTATAAGATCCTACGTTCAACTTGTACATATAAAATTGCGAATGAAAACAGTGGAAATAATTCGAACCGTTCCTTGTAGTATATGAGTTCAAAAAAAGTATTTAGGTTAAACGTACTGTTTCAGATACGGGCTAAACTTTTCGGGGGTAAAAGCCACATGTAGCGGTTGATGTGAATTTAAATTACAAGATTTTGTTTAGAGGCAGTTTTAAAAATTGATTGAGAAATCTTGCTACTCCTTCAGGCATACATGGCGCCAATCATGGGAATAGATTTATCCCAAACAGATGGAAACAAATACATTGCAATATAAAATACTTGTTATTTGGAGTACTAAGCAACTGGTTTTACGATAGCTTTACGATAATAACATCAATTATAAAAACGAATCTGTGTTTGTATGTTGTGTGGTTGAGACTTTGTCTGTATTAAACATGTGTGTGGACGGACGAAGAGTACGCAGGGATCAGTTGCAAACAGCCTCGGGCGGTCCAGTCAAATAATGAATCCAGTATGTTGAATAGGTTGAGTCCTGTTTTGTAATATACTGTTTACGTAACAAATGATTTGCTATTAATACAATATTGTATGTACATTTTGAGAATTTATTAAACTATGATACGTTGTGTTGTCTTGTTGTTCAATATTTTAAGAAAAAAGAAAAATCCTTTGAGGATACATATTATCATCGTTCGCCAAAGCGCTGAAGGAAGACATCACGAGGTAATTAAAAGTTATGTATAATGGAAACGTTATATGTAATGTTTTTAAAAGCGTAGGAATAGTGGTAATCTGCTCATAACTTTATAGTGCTGTTACCCGACATTGGTAAGAAAACCTATTCAAAATTAGGGAGATAAGTATTGTTGATCAAATAAATAAGAAGTAACATAAAAATTAGAATACAACATGTGGTTTATGAAATAATAAATCGATAACAATTATCACGTAACAGAATTACATACGAGTAGTACGTACATACATGTCGTGAAGTAAAATAATATTATTTGTATTTTTACTATGTTCATTATTTAATATGACATAAAGCTAGTTGACGAGGCGGGTACAATCCGACCACAACCAGACGAAGTTTGATCACAAGTCGATTGTATGATCATTGGCTTTCTTGCAAATATCTCCGAAGTTCGATTACATTTTGTTTGCACTTTCAAACTTGGCTTATTACTTACCTCATATAATCGACTATTGGTTTGTTTGTTCATAAGTGTACACGCATGTATTGAAGACCCTAGCTATAGTTCATTACAAAATTGGTATTTTCGCGTTTAACAAATCATCATCATCAGTCGTCATCATCATCATCGTCATCATCATCATCATCAGTCTCTCTGTTCTTGGTCGTGTCTAGCTTCTGCCAGCAGTTCAGTTGTCAGTTATTCGGCAGATCAGACCAACCTCTTGCCACGTCAGCGGCACTACTGAGTAAGGACTTAACAAAGCCTTTCAACAATATCGTTGATTTTATGATGCATTGTCGATAAAAAAACAGTGTTTATTATATATTTTGCAAAACGACAAAGTTTTATGTGACACAACATGTTTTCTTTCATGACAAGGAAGTCGCGTGTTCAGATGTCATCTTTTATAATAACTTATGACGGGTTCTCCCAGATCGGCACGCTCGCGTCGCACACGGAGCACATACCCGACCTTTTTTACTTTTGATCGATGCCCACCGCCGGGGGCACTCGCGATTAAATATATCTCTCATGTTATCCAATCCGTCCTGAAGTCAGTAATAGATGCATTGCTAGCGCTGAATACACTGATCGCCTTATATCTTAGTATTTTTGGCTATTACATGTCCGCAATACACGATTATGCAAGCTCCAGTGTTTTGCTACATAAGTAGATGTAACTACATATAAAAGTGTAGAGGAAATGACGTCTATACTTTTAATTATATTATTTAAAACAACATAAAGTTTCAAAAATGTGTACTTACAATACTTTACTTAGGGTAACAGAACTTAGGGTTACATAGGGTAACAGAAGATAATAATATGTAGAAAGAAAAAAGATTGTCTTGATAGAAATAACACACAGCCATTTCAATCAAAATCAGTCTGTTGAATGATCTCAGTGTTGGTAAACTACATGTAAGTATAATCTCATTTAGACATAAATATTATTTTATACCCATATTATACCTAAAACAAACACTCGTGTTCATCACGTAAATACGCTGAACGGGAACTGAACCTACCGCCACCGGCGACCATCATGAACCTACATCATGAACTATTAAACCAACAGGCAGACAAAGTAAATTACTGATATCGGAATAGGGTTATTTAATTAGTGAGAACACTATACCTAAATCCTAATTACAGGATCCTGTAGGACGTCAGATGTTACAGCTTCCGTTTGCAAGTTGCGCTACGTACGCGAAAAGGTTGGAAATTTCTGTTATACGCAAACGGATTAAAGATATTTTCATTGAAACAAAATTGGATTTAAAAGAGGTTTGTTGGAAAAACGGGATTCAATTTCGATTGGCAATTGACGTGATGAGAAAGGGTGATGCGGGTGCGTGTTCCACAACCGCCGAGGGCTGGTAGAGTGGCTACAGATCAGTAGCATGTCACCTTGGGAACTTAGTGGAATCGTTTCAAATCATTACTACACATTTACGCCACGTTTTATCAGAGCCCAGGTTTCGATGGAATGACAGACGTTTTCTTAGTCTGTGAATTCCGTATATATACATACATATGTACCGAGTGCACTGTTCGGCTGTTTGTAAAATCAGGTTGTCTAACTAAAAAGCCTGCCTGTTCTGACCGAGATAACTGACGATAACGATTTAAATAGGTTACATACTCGTATATTCATCGAGATTACAATAACCCAATATTTCATCAGATCCTCGAACTTTTTGAAAAACAGTTTGATCACATTTCTACTGTCTGTTTATACTTTGAATTGCACTTCCCACTCCCTAAGCCTTGGCTATAAATCCTGGCGTGAAAGTTTTTCATTACAAAACTGTAATGGAAAACGGTTCGCTGTCAACGTTTAAATTTCACCTCTAAACGTAATGTAAAAAAATCGAAGCGTTGTATCTGTACGTTTACTAATGTTTATCAGTAATAGATTTTTTAAAAAAAAGATCGTTTATCTTTTCGTGGTGAAACAAGTTGGCTAAGTGATTTTAAATTTGATCAAAACCACAGAGAGAAAACATTAAACCCATGTCAATTTAATCTTTGCAAATTAGTTATCGAGAGGATTTGATTGGACTTTTTAAATGAATAAACTTGTTTTTTTTAATGTTAATTGATATTTTAAATCTAGCGATCAGAAAGAAAATGTACAGAAATTATGAACACGAATAAAAGCGCTTATTACCGAATAAATTTGTGCTGTTGGACCATTAAAATTTTAATAAAGTATTAATGTTCCAATAACGTTTACCAGTTTATCGGTAATTGTGAAACAAGAACAAATTTTACATTTGAACAGCGGTGAATCAAAAAACGGTAAGCCTTGCTCCAGAACATAACGTAAATAATAATTCGGTCGTCATTAGAAACTTTAAAAATAATGTTGGTGTAACGTCGGATTTGTTTCCACAAGTTTGGTCTCGGCGGAGTCGGCCTGCGTTGGAGCACGACGTCGACATTGAAACAAAAAAGATTCAAGCTCCACTGTACCCATAGGGACACCTTTCTCAACGACAATGGGACGTGTGAAGATGACGTTTTTCACAATTCGCTCATTTTCCGCCAGCGGAAGTAAACAAAGCTCAACAAAACTGTTCATTCCGTCTATTTGGTATTTCCACTAAGTGTGCCTAAGTTTCATAAAAACCTTCAAATGTATGTTTTTTTTTAGAAAAGTTGGTTCAAAATTATAGATGGATCCAACAATGTGCGCAAGAATTTTAGAGATGTACGAAGTTGATTATTGATTATATATCGTATTGAATATCGCAGTTGAAATCAGCTTCATTCCATCTGTTAAACGAAGTTGTGGTAGGTACTTGAAATTCAGTTACCTGTACTGATGACGTGCTGAATGGGCGTGGCTAAGATTTAAACCAATGGATATACCAAAAACTTCCAGGACAATGGAGAGTGCAATTGTTCACTAAGGAAACTAAAAACTGTTGTAGCCTTCAATAGTTTATATCACCTTGCACAAGGTTGTTCACATACTTATATACTATAACTATAACTATATGGTATTCATATATACGGAGTTTTGGTGGTACGAGAACGAAACAATTGGTACGAGATCTTCCTGGGCAGTCGTTGAAAATTTGTCGTATATCAGATACTTATGATGGTCGGCAAAATATTGTGTAACGGACTTATAGTATTTGAAAGGGTCAAATTTTGTTAACTACTCCGAAACGCTGCTACAAGTTACGAATAAGTGATAAAATAACGTTAAGCAAGCGATACGGGGAATATTGAATCTTTAACCTCTTTGACTTTTTAATATGAAAGTTGTAGAAGCGATAGGGATACCAAACTTTGTTGGGATCAGCCACTACAAGGAACCCGAAATTTCCCTCCTCGTAATATAACTAAATGGAATACCTATTTAGGTTCGAAAAGTTCTAAAATGTTAAGTGGATATCTAAGTAGGTATTCATGATTATGTTAACTTAAACATTACAATGATGTATGCATTTCACAATGACGCAGTAGTACCTATAATGTGGTTAGTTATACTAAAATTATTTTAATTTTGACCCATATGGGTATAAAAGATGTCACAATTCCATTGTTATAGGCTGAAAACATGATACCCTACGAAGCGTGAAGATATCTAAGGACATACATATTTACATATTATTAGGGAGTTTTTGGAAAAACTAGTTTGGGTATACGAGTGTACGTGCAATCTATGTCGAATTGCAAATCAATATTGCGTAAACTTAACATTGCCAAGTATTTGCGTAAAAACACATAATACATAATTCCATTTAGAACACACACACACACATCATCATCATCATCGCCAGCCTCTAGACGTCCACTGCTGGAGATAGGCCTCCCCTAATCGGCGCTACTCCAATACGGCAGTCACGAAAAAACCCCGGCCCGCAACCTCCATACCATTATATGGGAACTGGGGGCCTCAGTATACCTCAACTAAAATCATTATTGAAGCCTATGATAACCGTAACACCAGCAACAGTGAAGTCTTGTCATTTATTGTTATGTTCATCTCGCCCCACCTCATTGTGTTACCTTCATAACTCCATAGGGAACTTTAGAATTCTATAGTTTACACGTTTGGGAAGAAAAATGCAGCAAACGGACATTATCGTTGGCACCGGGACAAGTTGCTAAAAAAGGTGCTTTGGAAAAACTTCATTAGAGAAAAGACGATGATATTAGTACATACACTGTTAGTCGCTACACGGCCCAGGAAACTCATGTCGCAATATATCTAATATCCTTATATAGCCTTATATATCTTTGGTTATTTTTCATTCGCATGGAAATTATAATAACAGAACAATAAAAACTTTATCCTATACTACATTGTTAATAGATGGATAGGTAAATAGACTAATATGTATGTTTTCATATATTAAGACTACACATTAATCCTTTCAAAGTTTACAGTTTTGTTTAGATGTTACCTTATGAAACAAATGTAACCAAATCTATGGTATCTAATATAATTTTGTCTTAAGTCCCATTAACGTCCCCTGGCCTCAGAAGACCTTGTTAATAAGCAAACCTTCCTTAAGATGCTGCAGATGAAACTTTACGACACGTTTTGATGCCTATAAATTTATTCCTTCGAGGATCCACCTACGCAAAATATATCCTTGTAGGGGTCGAAGGATCCCTCAAGGGTGTTCATTGTCGATTAGTCCCTTTACACTTGTCTGTGCTTTCGCATTATTGCTGACATACACGTCTGTTATACTTACCTATATACATGTTTTTTCGTTCATTTTATTGTACTTCAATTTTATATTGTCAGCCGTATCAGTTGGTTCTTTGCTCTGTTTGGGTATCAATAAATATATACATACAATCATATATTTATGTGTGTACGTAGTTTACCCGCCGTCAGACTACCAGAACACAAGCTCACTTCATGCTTACTTTGAGGTCATAGAGCCCTGTGTGAAGATGTCCCGAGGTATTATTACCTGACAAATTCGTTATTAATAATCTGTAACGGTACCGTAAATGAATACGAGTACGTACATTATTTTCGCTATATATAGACAAAAATCGTTTCTCGATGAGACAACATTTTGTAAGTTCTCGGAAATCAAATTATTTTCGCTGACAGAGACCAAATTATATTACACAATGCGCCCTACACATCAAAGCGTATTGAACTGTACTCTCACACTTCATTTCAGACGAGGGCTGCCGGTGGTGCGGGGCTGCTTACGGCTCTACAATATAGCGCAACGTCTTAATTGTTACCGGAATATTTAGTATTACGTAATTATTAAAAATCGAGTTCAGTGGTGCGGTTACTGGAGAGGTAGAGTCTGGGAGCGGACGGTGGCAGGCAGGATGATGATGTTTACATAAATTTATTTGACATCGTCTTTTCAAATATTCGATACCACAGATTCAAAATATTATTATCTATTGATACGAGTATTATTATAACAAGTATTATTCACGCGATTGAAATTAATAGTTTTGTATTGATCATAATGAAGTAGGTTTAATTTTTAAACAACGTTGAGAGGAAAGAATTAATCAGAGCGGTGGTCAAACCACTGAAAATTGACTAAGAAGTTCTGAAAATATGTATATGAATAAGGACCTTAATATTCAGCGTCAATTTCTGTCTAGTTGCTTTTGACCACCATCAACATCGCCACCGTCATCAGCCTATCTCAGTCCACTGTTGGACATAGGCCTCCCCAAAAGGGGGTTTATGCCCGTAATCTCCACGTTGGGCATGCGGGTTGAAGCTTTTGACCAGTCTACATATAATTTACAGTAGCAGTCCGAAGTATATAGAATGACTCTTATTCAATATCGTCGTACTATCTTAAAATTATTCATACTTTTATGTTTCACTATAAATTATATTCAAACATCCTAAATACCTATTTAAGACCTTATTTAAAACACATACAATACTTAGAACACTACATATGCTATAACAAACACAAACAAACAAACACAACAAAAAATGTAATATGATGTCGTAAAAAACGCATTTTTGTGCGGTTACATTGCCAACGTTGCCCTTACCATACGAGATAGATCAAAATAATGAAATACGGAATTGTATATTTTTAAAAGTTCTACAAAAACGTCCTTGATTGCATATGTCTATCACCTATAAATAACTCACAGTAAGTAATTATATCTTTCACAAAAAATAATGGGTTATTTAGGAAGTTATTTTACTTTAGTTACGTTGTGTATGTCATGTAATGTAGATCAAAATGGCCCTTTAAAGGATATCATTGAAATGAATATTTAAACGGATGTGAGAGATTTAAAATGCGAGGGCCAAGCAACAGCTAGTATTATTACAAAACCTACCTCCTCTGTCAACTAGCAGCGCACACCAGCGAGTACCACACATATTTATATCCTTACAGACCTGACGTGTTTCTTTTAAAGCCATCACCTCTCTTCATAGACACATTCCTGTTCCAGAAACTTCTGACTCCCTCCTTGGCAAGTATTGGCCTAGTTTGCCAAAATAAGAAGCTCACCTATTACGATGTTATTTTCGATTCAAACGTAACAAAAATAGAATGGAAGAAAATAATTTAGAAGCTAAATATATACGTGAGCCTGTCGAGCGCAAATCGATTATTCAGGAGGTAGTGAGGAGGAAAAATTAAAATAACAAAAACGAAAGAATGTTTTCTTTATAATGAAAAGACTTCGATAAATGAATTTGTGTATATGAAAAAATTTAACTTTAATGTTGAAAAAATTTGACTACAATGCATCAGTTTGCTTCTAATCACTATTTGTACAAGAACAAGGAGAGTAGGATGGTTATTATAAATTATTATACACAAAATTACAATGCTTTAATTTAAAACCCTGTAGCTATAATAAATTTCAAATGTTATTGTAGAATGCATTAGTTTTAACTTTACCTATGAATAAACACATCGACCTTAAATAAATAGGACAGAACATTGTTTACTAAATAATGCTTTGTAAATTTGTTTAGAAAATTGTATACACATTAGGTACATTTTTATTTGAGAACAAAGTATTCATTGAACATGAGCTCACTCCAGAATCAAGATCGATTTAACTCTCGTTTGAAATGTAATGAAAAAGGAATTGACGAAAATAAAGTATGTATTTGTTAAATACCTACAGAAGCGTCCGTTCTCGTAAAAATTACAAATTTTATACATTGTCATTGATGCGATATTCGCTCTTCCGGCCGGTGCTTGAAATTCCTTCTACCCCCTCCCCAACCCGCAGCTGAGTCCCCCACCCTCTCCAGGTAAAGGAGAAAGAACTACTGCAAATTTTATGTTAGAAAAACCTACTATCGCTGCGCCTGTGACCACTCGACTGACGAGTCAAACAATTAATTATTTATAAAATAACTACTGATTCATCGTTGATTTCATCACTGCAGTTACTTGTAGGTTATCGTTCTAAGAACTCATACTTTTATTATGAAAAACCATAAAAAAATAATGTATACATATGTAATGCTTGGTAATTCATGCACTCAACAAAATTCCAATGATTTAATTAATACGGCCTTCTGTTGAAAAAACTACTAAAATCGTGAAAATTATGACGCATATTAACATAATATATAATAATATACACATTTTTCAAACGACTAAGCAATTTATAACAGGTGTTCATTACCGTCATGTAATGGGGTTATGTCTCACAGAAGTATACAGAACTTCAACTGTTATTACAGCTTCGGTGATACATAGATGTATGTTTTCCCCTTGCCAACGATTTCAACCAGTACCAGCCGCACAATATCATTTAATCGAACTGGGGTAAGCAGATAATTGATTCTTTTCATACATACTGAGCAGGTTCGGACAATATTCTTTGCGAAATATAATTAGTGGTGATCGAGAAACTTGAAGGTTAATTATATGCTGAACAGCGCGTATTCCTGGTTTCTTTTTCTATAATGTGACTATAATTATCATCACTCTGTAATTGTTGGAGACTGGTTTTCCTTGGGCCTGAGAAGGGCTAAGGTCATGCTCCACTACACTACGGGCAGATTGGCAGATACCTTACGCGTTACGCCCACAGATGCCTTAGACAAAATTGGAAAGGATATCGTTGTCTCACTCAGAAATTCGTAGACATCTTTGGCTGTTTTTTGTCGTCTCTATCATCCAGTATCTATCCAGAGGTGCATGCCAGATATTTTTGCCGCCTATATATATAGGGGGGGAAAGTGGTCACCCTTCGTACAATTTTTACATTTTTAATTTTTACTCTATAATCATTTTTTAAAATAATCTAGTTTTTGCACCTACATGTAAGAAATGTATCGTAGTAGCTTACAAAAAAATCAAAAATTATTACATCAAAGGGTTAAAGCGTTATCACCATTTTTAAATGATAAGTTATTTGTACGAATGCAGCCCATGCGTGGGGTACATTCATACAGGAGGTGGGGTTCTTTCGTACACCATGGGCTGGATTCAAACAGGGGAATTGAAAAGCCTATTAAAGAAGTTAACTTTTATTTATTAATATAGGAAATAAGTTTTCTTTTGAAACTTTACCAGAGTGTAAGAATTATCTTTGATTGTCTCTGGCGTCACATCAGTTTCAATATTATGACAATCATCAGCTTCTTCATCGGTTTCTAAATCAATCGAAAACATTGAGCTCTCCCGCAAGCTCATTTGCGATTATGTCGCTGTTATATTTTGGCCAAATTAATGTAGAACTCTTTAACAGCGTTCGTACGCGTATGAATGTGCCCCCTGTAGCACTGTCCGAATGGTCCCCAAGCCTTGCCAAAAAACACCATCACTTTTATGTCAATAAACATAAAAATTCTACTTGTAAATGACGGACTAAACATCGGCAAAAATTTACTCACCGTGCCCGGAAACACGTTTTGTCTTGTCAACTATCACAGCACAGCGCGACTGACACAGTGTCATTTAGCGACATAGCCGCCGGTATGTCTATGCACATAAGCAAAAGCGTGTTTGTGTGCAGTTTAGTTTTTCTGTTATAGGTACCGTACGAAGGTGCCCCGCGTACGAAGGGTGACATTTCCCTATACCTATACTACTTCAATCATGTGCCTAATACACAATTACAAAGGTGATTGAGATAAAACGACACATTTACATATAACGCTTTGTACATATGTAATGTTCACACATACTCAAAAGTATTACATACTTCACAACGCAAAAAATATCCAAGAGCCTTTCATATCTCGACAGCTTTTATTGGATAAAGGCGATGGGTATCGTCAATGACTTCTATTAATGTAAATAAATGCCGAACGCTTGAGCAACTTCGGTTCACAATAACTTCAATCAACTCTTAATTACCTTAGTAGAGCATAGTCTTTATCCTGTGCGCTTTGAAATATACATAATTATGTATTTATGTAACGATTCTCGAATATGTCATAAATCCTTGTCGGAAATTCCATACCATTCATTTCCGCTAGTAAAGATATTGCGAACATTATCCCATTCAAATACTTCACAGGCAATTCCAGACGACTTTCGAGGTTGCTATAAATGGCTTCAAGAAATTTATGTCTACACCCACGGGCTATCTTTGTTCGAAGCCGATATATGGTGTGGATGGCGTTGATTCATATATTTTTAAACTGGCCTAAAAATGAAGTTCAACAGACTAACTACTGTATCATCGAGGTCATCTACATCCCTGATCTTTTGGTAATTGTAAAACGAGGCTTAAAATAAGGTCATGAAAGTAAACGATTAAAACTAGCTCATAATATTATGACGCCGAGTCGTCAGATGTAATTTATGAAAATCAAAGAGAAGTCTGATTTACAGCTGGCTGCGTAACTGTTGCTACGTAATAGTTCGAAAGCGTAATTCCGTAAAATTAAACTTATCTTCCCGCGTACCCTATCCCTAAAACAAAATTATTTCAGCAACCATTATACCTTATCACTATCATCATTAAGGTGTCTAAGTCCACTCCTGGACATAGGCCTCCTATGAGGGGGTTTTTCCCATCATTCCCAAGCTAGGCTACCTAGAGACGGCCAGCGTATTTAGCAGTAGGTACCTACCTAGGTAAATCGCATCACACCTCGGGCCAGGGCCGGGTTTAGTCACCTCATAATATACCCTGGTACCCTCACATAAATTCTTGCGCTTCTCAACGATTCCAATAAATCCATAGAGTTTAATGCCGACCTTTTCTAAGAAATATAAATGGCTATTTCTGAAGCGAGTCACACTTTTCGTCTCCAGTCTATATATAAAAAGAAATAAGCCTTGACAAAATAAGCCCTGGACAAACTTTTAAACTCTTCATGGATCCAAATTCGCACTAGTAGTTTACCTGGGCATACAACATTTGATTAATTGGTTTATTCATTATTTCTATATTTTTAGTGTAGAGCTAAACTTTAGTTTCGCAATAAATAATATAAATGCGGCGTTACAGTTGTTAAAAAACAAGAATTAAACTTTTTATTTGTACATAGATTAGACGTGAAGCTTTTTATCTTAAGAAAATTGTGAATACAGTACCAGACAACAGTCAAAATTTCGATTTCCGTCCATGCTACTGCCACCCGTACATAACTGAGAGCTACCTCGAACAAGATTGTAGAAATATGGGTAAATAATTTATCAAACCAATAGTCGTTGTTCTTTGTTCCACTGTTGTTCTTTGACGAATGCTTTGCTTTTATGCAAATTGACGCCAGTGATAGTCTTTCTGATATGAAAGCAAGTGACGCTCATTATTATTTGATGTTAGTTCGTCATATTATCATCCAACCAATAATTATTGTCATAAACGCTATATATATATATATATATATATATATATA
>DWMG01002217.1:0-13617 GCA_018244855.1 Elbella merops | reverse complement strand
CCTTAACCCTCTCAATTTGAGAGGAGACCCGTATTCCAGCAGTGGAATTGTAATGGGTTGAAAAAAAAAAAAAATGTCAAATACCAAATTATACAAAATAGTGAAAAGACGCTTTAAACTTAAAATAAATGGATAACAATTGTTGTACAATTAAATTACGTTTATTCCGAGTGTTGTCTATCACGTGGAGCGTGCGGCTGACCTGCTCCGGGGTACACGAAGCGTGCTAATAGGCTCCAATCACCGAATAACGTGTTTGATTTGAACGTTTTCTGTGAATAGACAGACGATACTTTAGTAGATTGTAAAGTGTCTCAGCAGTATTACAACTACGTATTTTCTTGCAACGTGGCTCATTTTGATTTGTCGTGATAAAATTTGGAGTATCATCATAATTATCAATCGTCTTATTTATCTTCTGTCAGACACGTTGAAGAAGTTGGGACACATATAAATCCTTAAATCTTAGAATATGAAGTGTGTTCCACCCTCTGATGATCTCCGGTAATTCATACTGGGACAGCGTGGTGGATTATACTCCAAAATCTGTGGCTCAACAGCGAGACCTAAGGACGGTTTTTGAAACTAATTCAATAATATTAAACGTAAGAATATTAAGAAAGTTATTTATTTAATACGAGAAATGTAATAATAGTTAAAATGGCTAGTAAAACGCTCATAGTCATTTGACACCCCCTGACAGGAAATGTCACCATTAGACACGTTACACTCTTTTACATTGGCTTTACGTTGGCATACCACATCTCACACGGTTATGATTGATAGCACAATGTGACACGATTTTATCACTATTATGTGATAAAATTAATGTCGCTGTTTCGTACAATAAATTTACTATTGACATTCATTTTTGTTATACAGCCATGTCGTTTTCACTTTTCATTAGATTTAGACAACATTTCAAAAAGTATTCCAATTAAAGTTCTGTTACAATAAATAATGAACACCATTGAAAAGGTCTAGTTCCGATAAATTTTTTACTATGTTTATTTGATGACACAGCAAACCAAAAAGAAAACATTTGTGAAGCTTAAATACGACATTTTTTGATTATACGATTTCAATTGCTTGTGAAAGTAATAAAAACGATTGTTTTCCAATTAATTTGTAATTACGTCTATCGTTTGAAATAAACAGGCACGTTGGATCACGTGATCCATTTGATTGAGGTGGGATGAGGCGTGCTAATAATAGTCTGATCACTGTGTATTGTCTGATATTAGATTTATCGTGATAGATTTTATACTTTTATAAATTGAAACATACACTTCTTTAGTTAAAAATATTACAGCATGTAGAAACAGCTTTATTACTTTTTGACTTTAATAAGCAATTAAAGTACCGATAATATTAAAAAGAACACGTTTAAAATCGTTTTCCGAGGGGAATATTTTCAAAAGTTACTCAGTCTCAGTGGCGAGATCGGCTTGTGTGAGATTTTTTTTCTCACAAAAATCTCTATCTCTCTCTCAAATCTTAGTGCTAATAGTCCCGTTTTTATTCCCGTTTATTAATACCTATGTAGAAATACATCGTAAGGAAGCTCATAAACTTTTGATTGCTTCATAGCATTGTTTGACACGTGCGAAATTATTTCCCTAATATTCATAGTTTCCTATCCCTCCTAAAGCGGACACCATATTTTACTAAAAACGATTTCAAATTGCTTAACCAATCACCTTTTTCTATATTATATGAGTATATAATAATATGATCAACAATAACATTTTCGTTTCGTTCCAAAGACAAGAGTTTTCTTTGTCTAACATCGTAGTCTTTGTCTATCATATACTAGTTTTTAGACAGGTGAGAAGAATTTGTTTCATTACGACAAAGTTTTGTAATGAGATCTAATTCGAAAACCGATAACATTTAGTGTTCACTAATTGATCTAATACGAGCGAGACGAGGCGTATTAACTCTCACCAATGCATTAGCATTTATTGCAATGTGAGCGTTTCATGGGCTATTAGCTAGATGCTGAATGACTACTGAGTTACAAAAAGAATTATTGTATTCTGAAAAGTGTATAACTTTCTTTAATAGCCGCTGCAAACTATTATTCACTTTTCATTTTGAGAGAAAGTAAATTATCAAATAGTCCCTTGTTAACTATCAAATAGACAAAGTTTTTACGATCTAATGTTAAAAGAACTTAAACAGGCTACAGAGGACAGGTAAAACACGAAACGGAAATATCAAGTCTGTCGCCATTGGCGAAACTAAAAAAACTAGGACACATATATCAAGCAGAGGACCTAAAAACCAGACAATCGAAATTGAATACGAATACTAACGAAAGCATTGCCGAAACTAAAAGTCATTTATAAACTAAAATAATTTAGATCCCGAGTTATGGTCGACAGCCACGAACCGTCCTAGGGTCAAAGTATGGCAATAAATTGAACTGTTATGATGGTAATAAAGTTTGGAAAGAAGCAAGCAATAACCGCTAAGGTCACGGCAGTTAAGAGTTTTTATTTCGAAATTAATACCGTAGGCGCAAAAAAGCGATACCATCTAATTCACTTGTATATTTGCTTGATAGATTATCTTAACCTTTTTGAATATTGTTGTTAAAATGTAAAGTAAGTAGTATCAGCCTTTGTAACGGACATTGTTTCTATGTGGTAAATTTTTGTTGTGAAACGAATTAGCGCCATTTTTCGTTGAAAGGTTATGGATTAAATTGTAGTTTGTTATACAGTTCTCATACCGGTTTTGATGTAACGAAAATCAAGCTACATATCTGTTTCAGAAAGCTAAGTTTGAAATATAACAACTTTATGAATTTAACTTATTTGTGAAGTTGCCAAATAAGTTTCTTGGAGTTAATAAAATCTTAAAGGCTATTCGCAACCTCTAAGTTCCGTTGTCTTTTGGTTATAATAAACATTTTCTTTCAGGTGAATCTTTAATGAATTTTAATAATTATACTAACAATTACATGATCATAATTAGATGTCCACAAGCCATAAATAATACATAGATGTAATGTTTTAATATAAACGTACCCGAACTTTTATATATTCTTATCACCAAGTCTCATAAAAGCCCATCAAAATATATATCCTCGCTTCAAAAGCCATTGAGAAGTTGCCGAAACTCCTTCACTTAAAAAACTCCGCTAAGCCGACTTTCATTATAATTGCCGTAACATTGTGATTTTTTTACGATAAGTTTTGCACAAAACCTATTTATCAGAAAGTATAAAGCGCCCGGAGGTTACCCGCTTTTCTTTGACTTTGCTGAGTTCATCGTAAATTGAGTAATACTTCCATTTTTAAACTTTCCTTTATCAGCTTCGCTTGTGTTCCTTTTATTGCTTGGGTTCATGCAAATATTTCGGGACGTGATTTCAATTCATTCAAGCGCTGCATCGAAAACGAACTTTCGAGAAGGAAAATCTATGTTATTATGAATATCATCTCGTTTTCGACTTTTGTTTATTTATGACTTTACATTGTTTTAAAATTTATACTACATGTAGTTAGTATTGGACATATTAGGAGAAGATAAAAGTAAGTTCAATCATTGCTAAAAATATCCGTTTAATGTGACTAAGGCGTTTTTGTCATACCTAAACCACAATGTCTGGAACTACGGAGTAGGTAGGTTTCTAGGACCGCATTACTCAAAAAATATCAGCAGCAACCGAAACAGGAACCACATACTATTTTGGTCAACCGGAAATATACGCTTATGTAGTAGTATCTCGGCTAATGTGGATTCAAGTGGATCAAAGACATTTAAATATTAATCACTTTGCTCCATTTATTGTCCGGCCACAAATACCGTTGCATCAGATATCGTTCAGCCGTTGGAAACGCTATAGGACATGACGAGTTAATTCTCTAAATCACTCGATCCACGAATCGATTGTTTGATATTTATCGCCGCGATTAGCTTGATGGAGATGGAACAGCGGCATTAGCTGACGTATGCCTCGATATCGGCCTCGATCGGATCGATTCTGCGTTTACTTGGTGACGTGAATGGTCCCCACTAAGTCTGTGAGTTACAGGTGTTGGAACGGATGTACATAAGTGTGATAATAGTAGAGGCTGATTGAGATTGGGAATTGGATTTAGGTTTTTTAAAATATAGCAATTATGGTAGGTGTGCTAAGTAGGTATAGGTGAGTAGACCACTTTTTAACTGTATAAGAATTTTTCAGTTGGGAATATGAGAGTGTTGGTAATTCTTTTATAGACCAAAGTACTTCACTGAAATTATCAACGGATACTTTATCGTGTACCTATTTAAAAATGAGTACTCCGTGTAACTTAATGTGAAGAAAGTGTGGTATAACCGACGATATAGTTCAGTTAGGAGGATTCGAAATTCGAGAATTAAGCAGGGTACTTTATACTCGTTGTATATAAAAAGTTTTTTCAAAAAAAGTGTATACAGAGGCCTTCAGGGCTGCCAACGCGTTAATAATGCCTCTAGTGTTGCACACGTCCATAGGCGACGGTTACCAGTCACCATAAGGTGGCCCGTTTACCTGTTTGTCAGCTTATGCAATAAAAAAATAAGAATGTTTATAAGACACTACACAAGTCAGAGCCTAAAAAAATAATAATAATAGACCCATTATAATTCCACTGTTGGAATATGGGTCTCCTTTCATATTGAGCGGGCTAAGGCCATAGTCTGCTACGCTGGCCAAGTGCGAGTTGGCAGACGTCACACACCTTACAATTTCTTTTATAAAATCTAAGGTGTTTAGTCGGAGTCTACTTATCCTAAAACCCCTATGGTATTTTAATAATATAATTAATTTATAATATTGCATATAATTAAAGCAAGATTTGATTCATTATTAGATCATTAATTATTACATTATGCATAGTTAAATCTCAGAAATCATTAGTGTTATACTGAACCTATTCAATTGTTTTGTTATATTTATACAGTATATATAAAATATTATCAAGCTGTAGTATTGTATTCGAAATCATCTTCTCGGTTTCCTTTACCGATATTATTGTTGAGGCGATCAAATAATTAGATTTATTTAATTTTATTTAATTATATTTGATTTTTGTAAAAAGCATTTTAGTGGACATTCATAACATTTACTCCTCGTTTATTTATTTTTAATTAATACAATTACGAAACAAATGCTTACATTATTGAACATAATTTTTAAAACGATGCTAAAAAGTTCATAGATATTTTTTTTTAAATAGAAATATAGGTACTCGTATTACACACATCATAAAAAAAATATTATAAAAACATATGTTTATACGTTATATTGCTTCCAAAAAATAATAGAATTATTACAGCGAAAGATAGAAGTAATTTCTTCACTAGATGTTTTGACAAAAATCCAGTCTCTCTAGCATTGTTACACCTGCTCTATTCTTGTTTAACATTTCAATGTGCTAGTTAGGTTCTGTACTACGGATCTTATCTAACTCTTGCAATGTCTCAGCTACCTTTGCATGTGATTTACAATTATCCCCAGATTAAGGTGCAGCCAAAATCCGTGGCGCTGTGCATTGTTAACGCTGTTATGGTTACGTAAGGAAATAAGCGGCACACGATCCTGGTTCCCGATAACGTAACTTCTACTGTCACTACTTTATCTCAGTACTGTGTTGGCTGTTGTTATTGTGTATATAAATATTGTATAATTATTATTGTCGGCGGGATCTTGCCATATCCTTAATGAACACACGCGTTTTACAGAGATCTCCAACTCTAAATATTGTAAGAATGTAGACACTTTAATACAATGTTATTGTCACCTTGACTCGTTAATTTATTTGGCTTCACTCTTCTGTAAGGTTAGATATGAATAGTCATAGTCATTTGTTTTCTCTTTCCATCACAAGAAACAGTCGATTGCAGGAAATTAAAAAAAAAGTGACAATTAGCCAACTTCATAAGCTAAATCGGCTTAGGCGATAAGATTGTAAAAATATCTTCTAATCTGTGTTTTGATCTGAGCGTTAAATTATATGCTATTCCGAAAGTTAGGGAAAGATTTGTGCTCAGTAGTGTTCTTCAAACTCGGTAGTAACATGACATGAAGGCTGATGTGGTTGTGTCTAATTATGTGATTGGAACTTTTACTGTTTGAGAGGTCCGGTTAACGACCTTGATCTTTCCAGTTGCTCTACGAGCCATATCTAACTGGAACAATCGTGGCTTAAATATTGCTGATGATGATGATAATGATGATACAGACATCCGAGCTGGTGCATTACTTAGTCCAAATTAATATCAAGATGTTGAAACGAAGCCGATCGTTTCAGTAGTGTCGTACTTTCGGACGTAAAAACATCTCCGTGTCACGTTAATTTACGTGTTTCAGTGTTCAAGCCACAAGAACAAATGACATTAGCATCAACGCTAGAATGTCATCCGTCCAAGTAACATTCTGAATGAGGCTTCATTAGGACGTCATCCGATCGTATTTCGTAAGCACCTCTTGATTGCGAATTCCTCGCGGAGTGCCCGCACATCAGTCGATTACAGCTGATTTGATGTTCGAATTATTGATTGTCGTTTTACACGCCGTTAATGACCCATTTCTCTGATAACTTTGAGATTTTTTTTGCCGCAGTAACTGGTGTGGGGTACCGGAATAACGGACGGGTATTTTGCTAATGGGAGCCAAAGTGACGGAGTGTTTAGGTATTGTTGTCACAGTTTCCCGTTAACGTCAAATATCTGTTTTTGCTGATAATGTACTAGAACATCTTGTTGCTGGAAGGAAACGCTTTTTTCAATATAAACAGGTTTGATAGTATGGATCGGTGATCAAAATGGATCAAAACGGAATACTTAAATCGTTCTCAGCGGTGAGCGCTTGTTTAATACGATGATGTATGCAAAGAGAAGCTTCAATGAAAACATGTTGCTAATGATCATCAGTTTGAAAATATTGCGGCTTACCGATCAGTTTTTGGCTGTGAATAAATTAGGTATTATTTTAAAATGTACATACAGTTACTTTTTATCAATCTGCTGCTGTGTAACGTTGATTTTTTTATGTATTTAGAAAATCGAAAACGTAGCGTTCAAATTATTTCGTTTTCAGTTACTTTAAAGCTTTCAAGTTTCTTGGCTGTTTTTCAGGGCAATGATAGCGATAATTTTTAATGAAATAGGATCTTGCCAAGCAACAGTGTCGAGACGTGGTTTTTGTTATTAAATTTGAACAATTTCTGGATTATGGTGTTAAACTTGGCATCGCTCTTTATTTTTCAACTTTCTGGATTTTCTTTCAATGCAATTTCTATGGATTGGATCTACATATGTATGTAAATATATAAATATACTCATACATTGATACATAAGTATGTATGTTGTTCATACACACACAGCGTTCTAAATAGATAATGTTGTATATTGTGAATTATATAACAGAGAAGATGACAATTACTATAATAGAAAAATAATTTTGTGTATAGTATTTTATAGCAGTGTCGGAAACAAGAAATGTTTACCTTTCAAAACTTTTATTTTAATTCCAACGGCGTTAAATATTTTTATATGATCTGTTTTAATGCAAATATAATTCGTTAGGACTACTGCACTAAAACTGATGTGTTTGTCTTATAAAATACAAAAAAAAAGAATACCAGAAGTTTTTTGTCAAAAAGATATTTTAAAACCCCCCACTGTTAACAATAAACTACAAAAAAATCACAATTAACTGAACTAATCGCAAGCTATACATTTGTATTAAAGTTGCTACAAAAATGTACCAACCGATCAACTATACTATCCCTAGTGATCGGATGACGTATTACTACACATAAATGCGCTTGATTGCTTTTATACATACATATAGTGTTTATCTGTTTGTCTGTGCAATTCAATTAACTTCGTTTGTACAATAAATTGCTTATCAGGGAATTGGAGGTATAAAGTCAAAAATTACTCGAATGTTTTAAAACAAATTGCTTGTCTGTTTCCGGAAGGCTGTGATGGACTGTCGACAAAAGGGACATTTTTTTCAAATTACTGCCTATTTTATTGACGTTCACTGTTGTAATTCGAATCAGTAATGTTTATTGCTATTTCAAAACACTGTAACTGTCGTTATTTCAAAATCAAGTTATAAACTTATTTATAGTTACTATTAACAGTGCTCTAGCTATTCTAAAACCCTTCGTTTTAATTTAGTGTTTTAATAAATATATTGAGTGACTGGTTGCTGAACTGCTCAATTGTTTGATGAGTATGGGTTCTGTTTTTGGATACAAAATTATTTCATAAAGTTTATATTGTAAAATGTATGTTTATTAGCTCTACCCAGTTTGGATCTGATGATAATTTTTAGTTATCAACATCAGCACCTTCATCGTCAACTCTTTTATAGTTCTACTATTGAACACGGGTTTCGTCTCAAAATAAGAAAATTTAAGGGCATGGTTCGCCGCGTCGGCCAATGGAGGGTTTTGAGTTACTCGTACTTAAATATTTAAGTAGGGCTTAGAAGTTCAGAACTCCGTAACTAAAATTAAGATTGCATGTTTTTTTCTTAATAATTTCTTTATTAAGTCACATAAATGACAATTTTATTCGATTAAAATGTTATCAACGGATCAGTTTTACGTGTTTCAATTAATGGACGTAATTTTGAAATTTGTGTCACCTAATTTGGATTTTGTTTGAAATCAGATCGCTAAAATCGCGCCTAATATTTAGATCAATATGTAAGGATAGAGCGTCCATCATATCAGCGAGGTATTTGAGCTTTTATGAGGGGTCAACGTATGTACGTATGTACCTTGACACACAAACTTATGTATACCTACACATACATACATACATACATATATCACTCATCACATCATATATCACTCATTTGCAACTAGTGTCAATTGTCAAAATGTTACACTATTATTGTATCAAAATATATATGTAAGTATGTATATGTATACAAAGAGATACAATGACTGATTCTCTTGCTTGGGTCAGTACCAGCCACATGTGTCGGATTAACATTTCAGCTGAGCGCTGGAGATGAGGGCAGACGATGAACTGGCTGTTTTATGTGATAAAATGTGCTAATGAATAATACAGCAGAGTACATGCCAAGTTATTTGATGTGGTCGGCAAACCTCAGCTGTATGTTCCGTTATTTATATTTAAGTACGTGACAAGAAATGTTTGTACTGCTTTTTAAGGAATATTGCGCGCATGCAGGCCTGTCGGTTTAACATAGTTAATGATTGTAGGAAGAAAAGTGTAAAATACCAAAATAAACATATGATATGTATTACAAATACATAGGTATATCCTCATCATCATTATCTTTACTTACACATTAAATTAAGTATTCATTGTTTATACTCTTATTAGTAATTTCCGATACATAATTATAATAGCTTAAATAATACTATTATCATCATCGGCCTGTTTAAGTCCACTGTTGGACGTAGGCGCACCCTGATGGGTTTTTGCCCATAATATCCACGCTGGGCATGCAGGTTGGCAATAGCAGAGCACAAGTTCTCCCACTGCCTGCACCATACGAGTACAGAATATAAATATATAGAACTATACATTTAGATATAAGGATTCTAACAACACTCACGTAAAATGTGAACTTATTACAAATTTTGTAATAAGATGTAATTACTTATAGTCGAATTTCGATCACCACTGGACTCGTTATTGTTCGTATGGTTGCAAGCTTGACGACTAAATTAAAATGAGTTTTAATATTTTAGTATTTTAGTATGACTGCTAACCATAGCTTAATAGAATTGTTACTTCGGTGCGACGGCAGGCAGTCTTAGTGAAAAGGAATTATATATTTCCTTCGCCGCAACGATGGCACATGGGAAAATACAATTTATGTATGTAGAACTGTGCATAACATCTCTGGACTGTCGACTCTTTTTAGACATCTGTCCGACTATGTCTCGATTGTTTTCTCATAAAAACTGCATTCTTGGCAACATTATATGTGGACTATTATTACAATATAAGTCAAAAGAAAAAACTATTCTATTTCATACACATTACCACAATCCGTCCTCCACACTTATTTTGTATATAAAATATTACGTTGGACGTACTGACGCCTTATATATCTGTACACGAATATGTTGAATAAATAATCTTGTGAGATCTCCACAAACAGCCATCCGGGTTAAAACTAGACAGGAACTATGATTTATAAAAAATAAAGCTGAAAGAATACCATATATCACAAAAAAGTATATATTCAGCGGCTGTCTTTTTTGCGGTTGAATACAGAAAAAACACTTTCGTTCATCGTATGTACCCCGGATATCTAAGAAATCGATGTTGCTAACCTGTGAACCAACAGACCATACATAGTGTTTATCATATAAAATAACGTGTGCATGAATATCTAATATAATCTTCTTAATGTTACAAAACCAAAATTCTCATTACAGCTTTTCGTAATGAAGCAGAACTTTTAAGCCTCGTTGTTTTCTTCTAAAAGCATGCATTTAACTGCGCATCAAACAATAAAAAGCACTTAACATTCCTCTTACCGGGATAAAGCCACCCGGGAACAATACAATGTAAGAAACAACTTACTTTTGCATTTCTGGACTATCGTTCCTTTGATACCCTTTGATATTAAGATGTTCTGTGCAAGAACAACCGTGAAGCAGATACAGAAAACAAAGACACGCTCTCTCGATATAGGTACTCGTATGTATCTTACCAGATCTAATAAGGTAAATATTTTAATTTCGTTTTAGATGTAGTTCCTTGAGGATAGTGCATAAAGAGTTTTTCTTCAACGCCCGTAACGCTTTGGACATATATATTAAAGATGTCAAAATTTGTGCAAGCTAAGCTGTACATCGAGTCTCATTGCTGAAATACATATGTACATATACGAGTACATACCTATAACTTCTTACTTCCTAACATAACTTTGAACTTACGTAACTTTTTATACATATCCGTATTACGAAACGTACACCGGTATGGGTACAGACTTGGATCAATCCTCGATCTTAATCGTCAAATGGTTTCAATAAAATTTACATTTAAACCTGACCAAGATCGTAAAATATCAATAAAACTGATTTTCCTCCGCCGACGTCGCGTCAATGAAATGAGATTCATAAATTACAAGTATAATCGCAGCTTATGATATTTTATTCATCCTGGCGAAAGTAATAGTCCTTCAAATCCTAATCCCGATACCCCTTAAGTTTCATGGGCACCCCTTAAGGAGTTCACATATTTTAAATTACAAAATCGGATGAGTTCGGATAAGATTCTCTTATGTAACTTGGATGCGTAATCAAAGTATCCCTTTGTGTTATAGTATGGTTGAGTGTAAAGATTAATTCTTTGTTAATAGCAATAAATAACTTCTTTGTGTGGTTAACATGTTCATATGATTATAAGAACTGCTGTGTATGACGCGATTGAGTCAGTACAGCAGATATCATCGCCTAGTAACTGTGTTTTGTAAAATCTCTTATATTTGTCTGTATTAAAAAAATTAAGACAATAGTGAACAAACTGATAATATTATAATAGTATGTTTGTTAATCTAAATACAAATAAACTATGAATAACGGTTTGGTTTTTCTCACAGATGGGTAATGTAACGAAGTTATTTCATTGTTGTCTCTTAAGCGATCAATGAATTTATTTCTCTTTGTGCGTCAAAAGCACTCTCATTATCATAATTATCAACCTACTCGCATCCACTAGTGGACATACCAGTAGGCCTTTCCAATAGCACTCCACTGAGCTAGATCTTCACCTCTTCGAGTCCAACAACTGCCAGTCACTTTTGCACACTCTATCATTCCCAATTGAGTCTAATTTGTTCGAAATAATCACGCCAAATATTTACAATTTAAAACTTAAATAAACTTCCTGATTGCATTGTTAAACAGCTATGCCCACGAATGCCTTAAAAAGTCGCAAGCAGCTTCTCTTTGCAAAGAGCTAGAAATGTATTAGCTAGTAAAGTTAATATTTACTCTTTGTATGAGAAGATTACAACAAAACAGTCAGCACATGGTATTTTTAGGTAAGTTGTTTTTAAGATACGTCATATTTCGTGTGATTTTAATCGGTGCATGTAGAAACTCCCTCATTAATGCACCTTCCCATGCTATCGGCTAAACCGATTCTACTGATGCTGTTTTATTTATTCTCGCAATAAAACCCTAGATACCGGTCCTATATTTTCGTTCGCGTCGCGATCACACTTTATATCTGAACAAAAATACGCCTCGTGTCAGATTCATGAGTTTTCGTCGAATAATAAATCTGGAATTCGACGTATGAATCACGATGCTATGTTAGTTTTGGAACGTTTTTTTTCCAGTTATCATCGGCCGTTCGTCAGTACCACTGACGATTGTGTCATCAAGATTGGATATTGCCATTGTAATTTTTATCGTTATTTCGCTTCGATTATAAAAATCATTCGTTCCGTATCACCTGACGAACTTCCAGACATCCATTTGGCAGCGAGGTGTGAGTCCGATAGTGCTGTCAATCACTGACGCCAATTTCGAATATGCCAATTTCAAATTTGTTTTTTTAGTTTGTTGAGCTATCCCTGAGATTATTTATTATTAATTCGTTTAGAGTAGTTACAAACGATTAACTTATTAAATTAAAATATACACCTAATAGTTTTTAAAACGAGAGTCATTTGGACATACGAGTACATAATGCATATTTAGAAAAATTGTTTTTCAACCGTTTGGTTTAATTTTTCTATATACTTTTATATGTATAAGTACATATCGAGTCTCATACCACATTACTTCTGATACACATATTCTTGCACGCGACGTCTGGCAAACCTCGTCTCGAACTAACGAATGCCCTTTGCAGTCCCCATTAAATTCAACAAGCCACCCTAATCGTCTGCGACTCGCTCTATCCCCGAGCTATCACTTCAATTTCCTTGAAATTTCCCTAAAAAGGGAACGACCAACAGAATATATAATATAATCGATGTCTCCAATTTGAAATCTGGCGGCCACATAAAGTAAATTGTGCAGGACACTATAAAAGTGTAGGCGAGTCAACGTCCACTGCGTCTAGCGTTGAACTCTACGTAGAGATTCGTATTTGATATTTTAAATAGAAGGTCCAAAAGATTATTTTAAAAGTAATCTTAGCACACACTCTATATATTTTATTGGGTTATTTTCATACATGAGACTTTGGATACAGAAATGTAATCAACATCAGATAAATAAAGCGAGCGACTTGACAAAATTTGATAAAAATTAATGTCAAATAAAATCTAAGTCTACTCTTATTCATATTAACAACCTAGAGATCGAATAAATGTAATAGAGATACATTACCTTACAGACAGTTGTAGATATATGGAAAGGTAGAGACGATAGAAGCGTTGATTATAAATGTACTGGCTTAACTCACGTACGTATTTCGGGATGGTCCGACTAGTTTCGCACCTGTACGAGGACCTTCCTCATGACCTCCCGGTGCTTGCAGCGAGGTCGCAACGGAGACTGCAAGCGCCGGGAGCTCATGAGGAAGAACATCGTACAGATCCGAAACTAGTCGGGCCACCCCGAAAAACGTACGTGAGTTAAGCCGGTACATTTATAATCATGTGTATAAACACTC
>DWMG01002216.1:0-13617 GCA_018244855.1 Elbella merops | reverse complement strand
TTTGATATGGGTGGTAATGGTATGGTGATTTTTGTATTTACAACTTACAAAGGGATGAAATAATAGTGGAAGATAACATGAAAGACCGAAAAAATCTGTTTCTGTTTACTACGAGTCTATTTATTGTGTTGGGGCGGCGGCGAAATGCAAATGATGTATCTTAAAAAATTCAAAATGCTACTCAAAGGAACAATTCAAGGACGAAGTCGCGGGCAAAGTCTAGTCGCTAATAAGACGGTCTCTGTCGCGAGCAATATACCACATTACGAGATACTCGTATGTATGTACGTATGTAAAAACCTACGTTACCGAATATATCGCCTTCTACTCACATTTATCGGCCTATTGAGTGATGTATTTTTTGTTAGTTCTTTTTATTTACATATGCCTTTACTAAATTTTCTTCCTATGCTTAAGTGGAACGAAATGACTCGATGCTGAGAGCAGTGGCGAGGCTTATCGCAACAGTCCAGTCTCTCGGTGTTCATTACTGATAAGGGACGTGCCCATCGAGGTAACGCTGCCATGGTGCGAAATTGTTTTCTCAATTAAGGTATCAACTGAAGCAGAGAGGAAAAGATATTCGTAGGCACTATTTTATTAATATTATATTTAAGTTATCTTTGCAATATTACCGTAAAAGATATTCACGGTTTCTCCTTTTTACGTTTATGTAACGTCTATATAGACCAATAATACACATCAGCATCAACGGATGTTGGTATTGCCTACTAAATTTTTGCCAATGTATGCATAAGTAATTATGATGTATAGAAGTGGAATGCTATTCCATAGTGGGACGTAAACGTAACCGGTGAAACGTGGGAGTGTTCTGCATTCCTCTGCCCACTTCCTCTGGGATTACAGGCGTGAAGTTACGTCAGCTGCATCGTGTGTAGTTTACGAAACAACTTACACTACGAAACGATTACCATTTTATCGGAATTACATATGCTTCGTTGTTAAGACCAATCAAAGATGACTCTATCTAGGAGGTGAAAACATGCGAAGGCATCGATCACAAACGACATGACGCACGTTAATACTTGAAGACCGCGATTTATTTCATGCTACTTAGTATTTGGTAACAATGCTACTTGCAGTCGCAGGCTGCAGCGACATTTGCAGTTTTAGTAGTATATTTGTTCGTTAGATATTTTCATAACATTGTGAAAACTCCTAAGTGAAGCTAATGCGACTTAACGTCCTTTCATTTGCTTCATATCGACTAAAGTTATATATAGTATAACTGTGTGGATCTTCGTGTTATCAAAACAAATAGTTCACATTATTAATCGCGTATAAGAATTTATGATTGCAATTTCTCATTCCTCGTTGCCGAGGTTTGTAATGAAAATATTACAGCGTGAAATAGTTAAGTTTCTGATTGCAATCAAGGCAAACCTTTGCGTTGCGTCTACGGTGCGTAACACTTTCGATCCGACAGCTTTACAGATGAGCGCAGACGTGGTTTATCTGATTTGTAAGTATGTTGAATATATAATCAATAACCGTCAGTCTCCAGTAGCACGAGCGTAGTTGAAACGAAGACTGAAAAGTAAGTAAGTATAAAAAATATAAAATGCATTGAGCGCTTAAGGGTCTAGCTGTTTAGTGTACAGCTGTTTATGGTACAGATAACTCAATGAAATTTGTATTAGTGCTTTTGTATACAAACAAGTTAAGAGTATATTAATCGAGAGGCCGAGAGGGTCTCGGCAAGACCGTATTCTAGTTATGAGTTCTAGTGGCTAGGCATGGTAAGCAGAGCGTTTTCGAAACGGACGTTGGCTGCTCCCGTACAGGGAAGTGGGAGTCGCTATAGTATAATTTTTTTCTCCGTTCAGTTTGCGTCATAAAACGTCGGAGCGGTGAAGCGAGTATTTTGCTCTCTCTCCCACTCACGGGTCTTATGGGCAGGCATAGTGATGCGCATTATTGTTGTCGATAATCGTTATCGATAGTGTATTTAGTTTTGTATACCGCACCGCCGCCGTGCACCTGCCTTCGATGACTCATTTGATTTTATCGACAATGGCGTTGTTCCCGCGCAACATGCTCACCGCCCTAGCCGGCTTATCTTTTATGACCCAAACTGCACGGAGAAAAAAATTATACTGTAGGAATTAGCCTCATGTTGAGTTAATTGAAGTTACATTCATAAGTCTGTCCAAGAACTGATTTCACTTTCATAAATGTTTAGTACTTGATGCAGGATATATGTTTAAACAAAACGAGCCATTCATAGGTCACGTGTATCTATCCAAGAACCAGCCTCCCACTTGAGGCGTCCAGAGCGAAGAGACAAACACACTTTCATCCAACTCCGAAATGTAACTGTTTTATACTTTATATTTTTATAAATTTTTATGTTTGATACTTTAACCAAGAGGACTCTTAAGTTTGTTTATTTTTGACCTTCAAATATACATTGTCCATACAATATATTTTTTTAAAATCTACATTAACACAAAGAGAGGCACGAATTATAAAACCTACATTAACACACATATAGTACTTAGCTCGGGTATGTAAGAAACAGTAAAAATTCTATACTTCTCGCTTCTGTTTTAAGGCGCGAGACTTTACAGAGGGATTATTGCTGTTGTCCTGACAGCACGGTCTCCACTTCATTTTGAGCACGATTTTCAGCAACGTTATTAATGTTTCTAACAGATTTGCTAGTGTTCCTTAGTGTGATGCTGGAAATATTATATTGCAGATTTTAATCGAGGCTAGTAGCCTCCGGCTTCCGCTGAACACTAATTGTTCGTTCCAGAGCCGCGAGAGGAATTTTCGAAATTGAGAACATGCCTGCATGAAACGTACTATTTTAATATATATTTTCTTTCATCATCAGTATCATAAATAATGTTGTAAATGTGGATGTGAATATGAACTGAACATTACCCCATTAGTGTGAAGAAAGTTTTGACGTGTTAGTTGGGTTGATTTCTATATAACGTTCTTTAGCCATATACCGTTATTGTAGCTTTAACTAGTTGAACTTAAATCTAGCCGAAAACATAATCATTTAAAATATAAAAAAGCTAATGGATCTTATTTTAAAACAATTGTAATATACATTTTGCTCATTATACTACATATATGTACCTAACCGATTTTTTATTATGATCGCTAAATATCTCGAAATATTTCATGGCCGCAACGGTACTGTACTAAAACTTTATATCAATTGCTAAATAAAAAGTCATTAAACAGTTCCTTCACATGTCTTGCACAGCTTTAAAGATTACATTTAATTGTGAACGAACAATCGGAATGAATGATTACCTTACGTTGTATGCATAAAGGACAGGTAACTGAGGAAGTGATATTTATCATTTCCGACATAAAGATACCGAAAATAAAATACTTATACTCCTACAAATACAATTTTATTATTTTTAAACTATCAAAAGTATTATAGATAAAAAATATAAATTATCAACTGATAACAAGTACCCGTATTCCAACCGTGGAATTATAATGGGTTGAAAAAAAAAGAGTTTCAATAGAAATTCAATAGAAACAGATACAGCTGGAGAAGCATTCCAGTTCGGTACTGCGAGTTTTACGTGTTCGCACCGCAAAGTTCGAAGCCTCCTCGTATTCAGATAGGTATGTTTCCATTCCAATTGTCGATTTAGTTTCAATTTCCACTGATACGTACTACATACAACTGCTAATAAATTGTATGGTTATTATATATAATAAGGGCATTACAAGTGACTATTGAGATAATGAAGTATTATTGACATTAAAATCTCGTCAATAGATTAGTCAAAATTTCGCTGTTGTGTTATTCAAACCAGAATGACTGTAGTTATATTGAATGTTCTCCGAATCTCTCGCCCGGGGCTTCTTCGAATTGTAGACGATGCGTTTTCGGACGAATACTTCCGGTGCATTCCGACCGAAACAATGCTACAGCGGGGGTCCTACATCCGGCTTTGTGTTCGAGGTTCCATGATTGTATATGAAACTTTACTATGTAACGTGCACTGGTATTAAACTTTGAACTGAGGATTGCAGCACCCGATCTCTAACATTGTTAAATTATTACAATAGATATAATTTATAGTTATTTTCATGGGCTAATCAAACAAATTTTTCGCTTTAATTGGTGGCACGTCAAGAAAGTTAATTATGCCTATACCTAAATAAAAAATTGGTAAATGCTTATTTAGCAATACTAAGAAAATACCTTCAGTTCCGATTACGTATGTATTCAATAAGGAGTAAAGTATACTTTTCCTACTGGCTCTTACCGTCTGTCTACATAGACACTGCACACCAGTTAGTCTCCCTTTTAATTTAGACTTTTTCTCATTCTTTTATAGTATTTGGCTCGGTGGGATGACGATCTGCGAAAGGCTGCAGGGAGAAGCTGGATGCGACAAGCCAAGGACAGCGCGCGATCACGCTCATTGGGGGAGACCTATGTCTAGCAGTGGACTGAGAGAGGTGGATGTAGTTGTTGTATTGTATTTGGGCCAGTTATTGGACATTTAATTAAAGGAGGTATCCTACCTTAAAGTACCTAAAACCTGTATCTGGCAAAAGACCAAACATAATTTGCCTTAAGCCCACTTGGAAGTCACCGAGTGATCTTTTAATCTGTATACAAGTTATAATTTACGAGCATTACTTCCGGAGTTTTTTTATTGTGACATTCATAGCTTTCGAGCAGTGGGAGTTACAATGCTCAAACTATATATATGGAGGTCATATTATTATATGCGGCCTGAAACTAAATATGTATAAATATGTTGATATGAAGAGCTTAGGCTTACACTGTTAAGTAACATTAAGGTTATTTGAATTATGTATAATATACAGTTACAGAGGACAGTGACTGTGTCAAATAAGTTTTTAATATTTGGGCACTAGTAGTACTCATGTAGTCGGCAAGGACCAACATATAAGAGACATCGACCTAACATCTCACTACGTCCATACTAAGAACTTCAGACTACGGAAACATATACGAGTACAATTTACTTGGAAACGTAATAAAAATGGATTTTTAATTTAATCAAGTTAAATTTGTTTTTATTTTCGCCGAACAAGTCACTTCTCTGTCCCGAGAGATTTCCACGAAGGTACCTACATATGTCTCAGTTTATTTTTCATACGTTCGTTTCTCTTCTACACGATAGAATGGCTTCCAAATTTCACTAGAAATGACGTAATGACAGTTTAATGACAGGAATTACAGTGACGTAATGTACTAACATTACGTCACTGTAATATAAAGCTTTAAGGTGAGTCTTCAGAAAAGAGAGCGCGAGAGAGAGAAAAAGAGCGCTAATACGAAAAATGTCTGAGACTATTGCATCAATAACAGTTTAATTATTACTTTGATGAGTTTATTTTATCTTCATCAGCCTTTGGATGCCCACTGCTGGATATACGCCTTCCGCAATCGACGCTACTCCTACCGATCACGGGAGAAGCCTATTTAATAGTCCCAAATTTGAAGTGAACTCGCTGAATACAATGGCGATGCGGAAATAATGTAATGCATCGCAAGACAGATTATTAGAAGGCATTAGTGCTGATTCAGTACCGACTGTTGGAGAGACGCTGACACTGCATGGACTTTGAGACAATAGAAATGTAATTTAACAGTTACAAGAAATTCTCTTTGAGATTATTTGTCTGCAGGTGCAATAGACAGATGAAAAGCGATAAAGCGGCGCTCAAATAAGAATTTAAGGAAAAAATGCATTAAGGAAGTTTTTATAGTTGACTCATATTTTTACAGTTGATTCATACTAGTCTAGAAGGAATCTAGAATAAACTATATTTAAAATTAGTACAAGTACTAAGACAATAAAGTCACGTACTAGCTGTATATTTTGTACCATTGTGTTATGCGTCTGCGCGAGGTTCTTGCCAAAAGTCAAATTGCGCTTCAAACGCTACAATTTAGTAAGTGTGTTTACTGGTTATTAAATAATTCGTTTACAATATTTCCTTTTATTCTTTCCCTACTTAATTTTTTTAGTTATTGATTTTATAAATATCAAGTAAAATGCCCTTTGCTACTCAGCAAACTCAGTATTAAGCATCAACATAGTTGAGAACGTAAAGTTACAAGTAATGTAATGATTACTATGGATTTCACGAGAATCTTTTTAAATTCAACGAATTTTCGGATTTAAAAAAACAATAATTAATTTTTATTTAAATTTATTATCTTATTAAACATTTAATATTATTTTATAATTAATAAATATATATAGCAAGTGCAGATTTAAATTAAGCCTCTTTAAAACACGTAATTGTTCTGTTTTAAGGTTCATTTCCACTAACGTTCCGTCGGTCCTTTGACAAAACGTTCGACACGAACAGGCACAAAGGCCAGCACTGAGACGTGACTTCGCTATCGTCACACGTCCGAGCTCGGGCCGATTGTGGGGCGTTTCTGTTAACAAAAAAACATAATCGATGTTTTTCGCCGCTGTTTTTTCACCTCCCGACCACATAAGTTGTTACCAGATTTTTTAAATATATATTGGCTGTACTGGGAATGGCTACACAGGGCAAATGTTAATATTTTCACCGACCATCGAATTACAAATCACTAGGAGGGCCAGTGTAACTTTCATTATATTGAATAGATCTTACTAACTGTGTGATATGGAGTACGTTAGTTCCATCACATTAAATTGTCAACAAAACTAAACCTTTAGTATTGTGCAACTTTGACAGTTTATGAACTGAAATTTTAATTAAAACGTTATATTAAAATCGTTATATAAAAATACGTTATATTAAAATCAAAATGAATCTTTTTTTATTCTAATACGACATAAAACATTCTTAACTGCATAACATCGCTGAACAACTTCATAATTGGATTAACAAACTTTGCGAAGCCCACGATTTGAGCAACATAATTCCGTAAAGCGCCTTTTTGACACACGAGTACTAATATACACACGTTGGGAACTGAACAACTTTGTAATTACATTCCGTAACTGTCCATTTTAATATCCGTCGTGATAATAAACATACAACACTGAGAGTTTAAAAAAAAAACCCGTATATTTTTGCCTACAATGTTGTGTATTTAAAATACCTGACATCGAGACTGTTGCTGGAAAAAATACAGTTCAACTTTGTAATTGCTTTATTATTTGTGTTCGCACGAATGTCGAGAGAGATACCAAAGTAATGTAACAGAGGGCAAGCAATTTTAGATATCACGAAGACAACACTGTCG
Source organism: Elbella merops (assembly GCA_018244855.1). Lineage (NCBI taxonomy): Eukaryota > Metazoa > Arthropoda > Insecta > Lepidoptera > Hesperiidae > Elbella > Elbella merops. Next base: position 6,383 of record DWMG01002216.1, on the reverse strand, counting down.
TGAACATACAGAAGTGGATTGTTCCCAGTGTGACCACAGCGCAACGAACGCTTTGTTGCTGTTGTAGCATTCATGGCTCGAGCATAATTCTGGATTATGAAATGAAAACATAACCATTTTATAGATAATTTCCAAACGCACTTTCAATATCGAATATTCAGACTGCTTGGCGTTTTGGAGAAGATTCAAATAGAATATATAATATCAGTTGCCAATGTAGACGACTTAGACTATTCTTTGATAAGTCTGTCTTATACATATTTTAAAATGTTTATATAAGCTACATTGGAATGGCCTCTAAGACCAGATTAGGTATGTTAAATGGATTTTGTTAATTGTTAATGAATAATCTCATTGATAAACCTGAAGAAGTATTCTTTAATACTTTTTGAGATCTATCCTAGGAGACTTACAAATTTCTTATATGGACAGGTTACGTTGAAACCAATCTCTTTACCTATTACACCCATGGGATGGGACGAAGCAATAAGAACACAAAAGCTTTACGGTAGTAAATCGCCAGCAGAATCTTGACCAAATTTTTTAAAAAAATAACAAATGTTATTAATTTATCAGTAATACCAGTATAATAATATTTAATAGTCAGTTATTTCATAATTCGCTTGCATAATTTAATTTTTTTTGCGGAGAATACAAATTTACTATTTTAATATAACATATGCGTATCTACACATCTTAGAATTTACGAACTAACAGACTATGGCCTTAACCCTCTCATCATGAGAGGAGACCCATATTTCAACAGTGGAATGATAAATGGGTCGATTATTATTTATTATTATTATTTTATTAATTACAATTATTATTATCATACCATCATGCCGTGTCTCTTACGGGGTGGGTAGAGAGCACAGAGTGCCAAATATCTTTTTCCTTACAGAATTTAGTAGAGCATTATTTAATTCCGTACTAAATTATGTTCGTACATTTGTATGAAATAGTACCAAACTACGAGTGCAGAGTAAGTCCGTAACTCCATCGCTAACTTTGAGCGCGCCGTAGCTGCCACTTCGTTATACGGCCGAAAACTTACGTGTAACACAAATGTTCAAATGTTTAAGGTACTCAGGCGATAGTCGTTATTCTATACTGGAGTTACTAAACAAGGCACCGTCGCCGTTTACAATTTGAGGCGTGTAACGGCTTAGGACATTATTTTATTTGTGTATATAAGGATGTTTGCGGAGGAACGAATGTTGCTGCACATTTTGGGAAAGGCCTATGTTTAGCAATGGAAAGGGAGAAGGTGACGTGATGATGATGGTACCGAATCAGCGGGCATAATACGGTACTTGCAGTCATCTTCTAATCCAAAATCCGCGGGTTCATTTTACGGGTTAAATTTTTATAGCACTTACACACGCCAAGAAGGACCGAATACAGTTTTCGGTTTCGGTTTCAATTTTGTCACAAATACGCACAAATTAAGAGCTATTTGTGCATGTTTATTCTACACATACAATGGTCTTTGAGATTCGCGATTCTGTAAAACGTTACCGCAGCAGGAAACGCAATATCTCGAAAACCTGAAGACGCACAAATTATATTTTTACGGCACATATTTCACAAATATAAGCTCTCTGCTCATGCGCAATTTTTAACTCTTCGATAATTCGTTTAAAATTTTCCTGTTGGCACAACGTTACCCCAGCAGGAATCGTTTTTTCCGTTTATTTCCAAAACGACAACAAGCACAATTTTTTTATTCGGCGCATATTAACAGCAGATTGAGCTCTAATTATATGTCCCACTCATATCACTCTAGGTGCTACTTTCTTGCTGGGGTAACGCTCACATTTTGTAAACATTTGGAAAATAGGCATATCAAAAGGACATCAAAGCAACGACAACGTTGGTGGATAGTAGATTAATTTCCTATCTGCATTTACCACGTGCATAGAGTTAACCAGATTTCCGTGATCCAATAATTTTATTATTGCCGTCTTTGAACAATATAAGCCTACGTACGTAGTTTCCGGTCCACGGATGGAAGGTAAGGAGGAAATAAAATTACTATCTTATCCGAACTATACCCATCCGAACTGACTGACAGTTTTATAACTACATGAAAATGAATTAACAGAAAGCTTATTGGAATATGTCACCGAATGTGGGCGGTTATTTTGTTTACCGCGAACTGGCTACTAATTACTTAATATGAAAAGTAGTTAATATACGATGATGCAAATTGATGGACGTGAGGACTACCTACAGGTATACCTATGAATATAGCACAACTTTGTCAAGGTCGAATTTTGTATCGAAGAGAAATATATGAGAAATATTAGATAAGTAGGTACTTTCAATGACGGCCTAAAAAGATTACTAAATAGTCATCATCAGCCTAACTCAGTCCACTGCTGGACATAGGCCTCCCCAAATGAGGGTTTATGCCCGTAATATGGTTGGTTGGTTGGTTGAGATTATCAAGACCCGCTATTTGACACGGGGCTGCTCAAATCTGCTAGTACATAATTTAACCCAATCTACTCCTGATTGGCAGATTTTAGACGATTTATATATTCCTACACATTCCTATAACAAAGTATAAATTGCTACTAATTCATTAAAACGTACATAATCATTGTTTTAATAAACTGGTTCAGTGTAAAACTCAATCATGACAGATTGCTGGAGTTGCATGTTTATGTACATATTTCAATATACCCTCTCACGTAGAAATATGTGAATACGCAACAATAGGTACATGTGTTTAATTAGGAAGGCAACATGTAACATTCACCAATTTTATATCTATAATTTACACGTGACTGGGCATTGAAAAGCACTTTAATATCGTTTTCAGTTCGTCACGGCGTCGAAATTCAACAAATACCTGGAATAATTTAACAGGCGTTTCAGACGAATTTATTTACGGTTTACGATTCATACTTCTGAAGCGACAAATAGCCAGTAATCCTTAACGCATTACTTTACAAACATTACATTACTTTATATATTACGCTATCTTTTGACTTTCCCTTCAGCCAGGATCTGTCTTGTATTTTAGTTTGGCATACTGTCGAAGTTTACAAAGATAAAGTTATCCTAAGTTCGGTGGGATTACGATTTGCGAAACGCTGCGATCAGAAACTGGATCCTACCGGCCGCGGACAGGACGTGGTGGCGCTCATTGGGGGAGGCCTACGTCTAGTAGTGGACTGAGATGGGCTGATGATGATGATAGATGAAGTATAACGTACATATTTAATCAATGTAATTGTTTGTCTACTTCACGTCACTCCTCTGCCTACCTCTTCAAAAATTACCTTACGTTTCCTAGCAATTATTTATTATTTTTTGAACTCCAAATTTAAATGATAAAAAATAATTAATTTGAATTGGCCACATTCAAGCTTTATATCAAAATTATTCGTGCAAAACAAACAGGCGAGCTAATATAGAAATATTGAAAAGCCACCAACGACCAGGAACTACATCAAGGTGGCGTTTTGAAACTGTCGAGAGTACTCGATTACCAGTAAGTAATCACATTGCAATACACTATACACTGTGTTCTTAACTAACAGTGCAATTCTCCCCGCGGAATGCCTGCAGCTTCGTGCATGTCCTGCACAAAATATTGATGGCAGCTTCTGATAGCAAAACATTACCACCTGAGTCAATGTACCTATACTATTTCTACTAACCGCAGATCTCAGAGACCAGGCTACGGTGACTGGCCTATATATTTATACTGATTGGCTGGTCAAAACAGAACTGTGCATATCGCATTGGCCTTTGGGTCATATTGTCCTCTCCTACTCTAATAATATTAGTAATACACAAAATAGGGTTACATTTGGATCAAAAGGCTTTTTAATATCATAGCACAATTAATTGTGTAATCACAGGTGTTCACAATAATTAAGTCTAGGTTATAATATACAAATAACGACCAAACACATGTCACCAATGTATGGAGAAATATACAATGGGTTGTATGGGTTATTATAAATGTGTTGGTTGTGTACTCGTATATATGACAAATAGTGCGACATACAACAACAACGGCTGTGACACTGAGGTAAGTAAGTATTTAATGCAATTTACAATCTAATAACTAATTATACGTAATGTCTGTGATGAGACTGACAAATCCCCAGTTCACGCCTGACGCGAGATTACCCTAAAATTACTTTATTTATGTAACAAAATGATACAGCGTCATTTGCTTATAAACGCTGTGAAATTATTCTCTTTTACTACTTATCAATTTATAAGCAAATTTAAATGTAATATACTGAACAAAATTCCTAGAAAACAGACTAATATACTTTGAGAAATGAATCCATCAACTAGCTCTTCGCAAGTTTCGAAAACATTTACCAGAGCGAATGTCTTAATCGTAATGAGTATTTTTCTAAGTTACCTTGACTACTCATATTATATATGTATGTATACACTTTTTTGTATGTATACACTATATTCATTAAAATATGCTTATTAGTTATACGTACTTTCATTTTTTCATAATTACTTTAATTGCGATATTTATCCACACATAGCCGTGAGTTAAACGTATTTATAAACATATACTCGAATAACTGTATAGTTTATACAATGTATACTTGTGTTGGCGAGTCCTAATAAATGTAAACGTTAAAATATACATTCGCTAGTGATAAAAAGATCGTATACATTTAGATTGTCGGAAGTGAATAGCCTGAAATAGTTTTGTAATCAGAAACACGCTATAAATATCGCTACGATACGAGTGGAGATTCGCAATGTACGTTGAATAGATCGTTCCTCGGACTATGGTGCTGTACAGCGGAGTGTTTAACTTGTATTGCAGTTCGTAAATACGTTCACGTGTGTTTAGATATCGAGGTTGGAGCATTAGCTCGCCGTCTAATCATTTAGCCAGGTACAGCTTTAATGGCCGATTTCACTTTTTTCTTCTGTTTACGAAGCGGCGTGCTCACGTCACTACACGCGAGGTTCAATAAACTGCGAGAGCACGCCAGATACTGTTTTGGCAGTTTGATCATTTTATTTAAAGAGTTGATGGACACTATGTATTGGTGTATATATGTATATGTACATGGCAATTTATGTTGTTCCTGGCACCGTTCCCGAGCTTATCGTGCATTGCATGGTGTTAGCAAATGAGCTAATGACGTATTGTGTTTGTGATTAAATATTGCTTGTTCATAAATGCGCTATCGATAAGAAATAAGTTGGTATATACTTGTATATAAATATTTATATATAAATAACTTGATGACCCGGTGAGCTTCATATCCACATAGACCAAGCGGGTCGCATTATACTCGTAGGTGCGAGACCCGCGCTTGAATTTATTTTCGCGCGAGTTAGTTTTATTTTAACCCACCCCTAAGTCATTCATTTAAACTGTATGGTGTAAAGGTCAATTTTGATCTACAATAAATTTACAACATATCTAATCTATTTAAATTTATTTATATTCAATATTATATTGTTTAAAATAGCTTCTAAAAAATCCCATCATTTTTCTTGTAACACGTGGAAGACAAAATTGGTTACTATGAGTTATTTTTAGGAGATAGACATATGCCGTCGCGGACGTTTTTGTAGGCCTTTTTAACCCTTTGAGGTCTAGAATCCAACGTATTGGACATCTGTCTTAGGACTAACAAATCTTAGGACCGCAAAGGGTTAAAATATATGTACATTTCCATAATAAATTATTTTGATCTATCTCGTAAGGTTTTACTGCGTTTGCAATGTAAGCGCACAAAATGCATTTTTCACGACATCACATTACAATTTTTTTTTAACTCTCGGCTTTTCTTTAGTATGGTGTCGCATGACATGCATTATACATATAATCCTGGCTCTTGCATTGCCCTATGCATTGACGAAAACCACATCAAATCTGTTGTGTTGTCTGAAAGATCTAAGCCGTATAGACAGTGGAAGCGACTTCATTTTATACTTAAGAGTACGAGTTATAGATATGTACGGAAACAATTTTTTGAGACATATCATGATAAAAGGATACTCTACTTGCAAGGTGACATTGAGGATACCAATAAAATAACACCAAAATGTTATTCAAAATCCGTGGGAGCATTAGTAAAGTTCACTTGTATCATTACATTTATATATCTTATATTAAAATGCATAATAAATAACATGGTATAATAATCTATAATTATACCTAATGCTAGAGTACATAATAACATGCAGCGCGAAAACGTTTAAGAGACATATCGAAAGTTGAAGTAGCGTAACCTGTACAGACGCTAGAGGCGAAAAAGCTCGAAGCAAAACGCGAAGTTTGGACAGGTTTGATACTATCTCTCTCTGTGTGAACCACAGCGCCGTACACGCCAGCCGTCCAACCGTGTAGATCGCTATCCGCTTAGAGGCCC
>DWMG01002215.1:0-13617 GCA_018244855.1 Elbella merops | reverse complement strand
TTTCCAACGAGAAACATGTCTATTCAAAACGATGTAACTAATCCCCTTAAGTATGCGAATTGTATCTCCACTAAGCAGGGCGAGATTACGAAATAGATTATTTTGATAAAGGTTTACATTCAGCAGGAAATAAATCTAACTTTAAACCAGAGCCTGCTCTTTTATATTTATCGTCAACATGATCTTCGTCATCCTCAATTTATTACTGCTCCACGGGTGGGCATTGATCCTTTTCAGGATCAGAAAGCTCAAGATCACAGTTTGGACCCTTCTCTTAGATCCTTCGACTCTTAGGAGATAAAAATAGGTGACCGGTTTAAACACGCGTCGAATGAAATACTTGCGAATGGCAAATCTGTATATCGAAAATTTTCAATGTATCCCGACCACCTCCATCAAGGCCACCGACTGTTACTACACGATAACAGCCCTGAGAACCTCAAAGGCACGATTTGCCCCGCGGAAGTGTACTCTCGATTTAGTCAAATTAGGTATATAAATAAAAAATTAATTGATATTGTTGCAAAACTATTAACACCATTCACACAGTAGCAATAGACTGTGAACCGTTAAATTGAAACATTGGCCACGGTAGGCTATGTAGGTACTTGCTGAACTTAGGGCTACCGAACTGCGTGTCGCTAAATACGATAAATATCTTCAAGGGTCCAATGAATCAACGGGGCTACTTCGCGACACCGCGCTCATTGTACTCGTAATGTCTATTAAATACGAGCTATCGTAGCGATGCTTTGTACGTGGAGTTAATGATGTTCAGATAGAATTGGCCGATTTTAAACCACTTCAGAATTATATTGCAATAAATTTTAGAAGTATTTTATATATAAATAAATGTATTTTAGAAATATCAGATATTACGCTTCTAGTAGTTTTGTAAGCCCTGCTGTTGTAGATTACTATATGTATATCATTCAATATGGCCCTATTCCGGGAGCGACGGGTTATTCTATAACTATATCCTTATTCTTCAATTCTTCCTTTTCCGGTAATCATCTATATATAATTTTAAATTCCAGAAATTTTCTACATCCATAAAATATCATAAAAAAAGTTTTTATACATTACTTTTATACCATTTTTAGTTTATACGAATATACGAGTATAATTATGTTTTACATATATAAATATCTCAATTTCGACTTATTTATGTATATTTGAACAAAATACAATAATTGTACGTAATATTACGTGAAAGTTGTATTAAAATAAAAAACAAACAAACATTAAAAACTTTTTCGATTTATTTTATAATTTTACAGTCTATAAAACTTTAATGTTGGAAATGCAAATGTTATTATACACGCCATGATCTCACTTATTACATTGTTCTAACAATCCATCAACATTACATACATTACACACTCACCAATATACGATCAAAACTCTCATGGACAAACAAGAGACACGACCAAGGAGTGCTTGCAGACCTGCCGTACCTACTTCTTCTACATCCAATACTCTCTTCGTAGATGCACGCCAGTTTCGGAGTCTTCTAACTCACCCATCAGTCAACATATGAGCTATCTCGTCGAGCCTTGGCATCCCTCGGCGTGAGGAAACACAATGTAGGGTCGCCGCTGGGCATCAAAACCTGCTACTATTTAAATATTTCTCAGTTCGTTGTTTATGACGAGTCGTATAACTAGCAAACGAGGTTTAGCCGGCGCTCCGTATGTAAACTTGCATTTAATCCAGCTCCGCCATTGGTTGCTGCGCATTGTGGATTTATAACAGTGTTATTTAAACGATCCTGGGAATATCCATCACTTCCTCCGTGTTGCCTCTATACAAATAAAACGATACGAGTTCACCGTTCTGCGCGCATAACGCAAAAAGTACTGGGAAATGTCGACTATTTTATTTAGTTTCACCTCTTAAACATGTTTCTTATCTTTAAAACATTCATTGTAAAGTTATAGCCTTTATCATTTAATGTAAGGCAATTCAAATTTTAATAAAGTGCAATTCCTATCGATTTTTTTAATATTAGCAAAGCATGTTCAATATTTTTTATGTTTTCTTCTCGACGCCCTAAATATACTGTTTATAATATCGTAAACAACGCAGACGAAGTCGCCGGTATCGGGTAGTTATGAATATAATTATGTTCATATGCATGCTACTGCATCCAAGTACAATCGTATATGTAAATTCTATATATGTAAATATAACGCCGATACATTAATTTATGTTTGACTCTCAGGTAACAATTATCGTATATTACATTATTACTCCTTCAATATGAGAGGAGACCAATATTTCAATAGTGGAATGATAATTGGGTCGATTATTATTATTATTTTACATTATTATCAGTGATAGCCTAGTGGTTAAGAATTCAGCCCCTCACTCCGGGGGTGCCGGGTCCAAATTCATGACGCGCACCTCTTTACAAATGTGCGTTTTAAATTTAAATATCACTTGCTAACGGTGAAGGAAAACATCGTGAGAAAATCTACACATCTTAGAAGTTATAAAAAGAAATTATAAGGTGTGTGAAGTTTGCCAAACCGCACTTGGCCAGCGTGGCAAACTATGGCCTTAACCCTCTTAATATGAGAGGAGACCGATATTCCAACAGTGGCATTACAATGAGTTGATTATTATTATTATTATAAGTGACTTCATTGCTATAAGTTTTACATACGATGACTACTGTAGTAGTCACTATTGTAGTAGAATGGCGAACACAGGGAGTATTAGCATGTACGTGTAGGTGGCGCCCCGTGGTAACTGACCGTCTGTATCCGCGACGATCATGTATCTGTTGGATGAGGCGCGCGACCGTGGCGCAGCCAGCCGGGTGACATCGGCGGGTTGAAGTTCAAGTCTCACATTACCATTCAATACCTGTTCGCGATATTTGAAACTTGTACGGAATTTATTACGTAATATTTCGTTGGATTTCCTTGGATTCGAAACTCCAGATAGATTTTCGATTTAACGAATCGTATTATACACTAGTTGTGTGTGATGTTCTCTGCTAAGAATATAATTAATTTACTTTATAAATACCTCTACAGCCCTATATGTAGTAAGTAGGTATGTAAAATATTATTTGATGCGTTTTGTGTTTATGCCTTGTTAGTCGAGTCCAGGTTTTGATTTCCGAGATGAGTACTGTTGGAGTTTTGTAACTTAGTTTGTTTCTAGCAAATATTGAGCGCATTATTCCATAATACATTTGTTTCCGAATTCAAAAACAAGAGTAAATTTACACTTTGGAACGCGAGTTAGATGCAATATTTAGATATTTTCCATATACGTACGTTAAGGAGACTACGAACTCTACTACGGAGAATTAAGGTATAAGAAACAACCTCATAATTAACAGATGCATCGGCGTATATAATGATGGAATCAACAAATATTGACATGAATACACACACACATACATACAAACACTTACACAACATTATGGACATGCGTGTGATTGTTTACCAAGTACATGTTAGAACGGTATCGATTGTAGAATGACCCCAGAACGCGCGTGGACAATTGAACACACTTCCTTATTGGGCAGGTTACGTCACCACGGGAGGACACGTGCTACTCATCAGCAGCGGTCTGCACGAGACTAGGTCCATGACAATGAATTTGCGAGTAGAGTACACACGAGCTAGAAAAACATCAGGCAGAAGCAATACACAAGGCTAAAACTAAAAAACTCACTCTACCTTACCACCTGTGATCTGCTAGTATTTTATTTAGACTAAATATCAGATAACCAGCAGCCGTAGTAGTGCTGTTTAACAGCAAAAATAGATTTGACGATATACAATCCGTTTTCTAATTTGAACCCTTTAAAAGTTCTTAACTTTGATCCCTTTAGACATAGCAAAAGAAAATGATATCTATGAGAATATTAAATTACGTTATTACTATATAAAAGATATATTTGTTTGTGTGTTACCTTTTCAATTAAATACAACTATGTTTACAAGACGAAGAATTTATGACACTAGGAATAGTAAGAAATATATCTGTGCTTGATCCTGGAATCACCTGCAGTATTAGTAATCTCGGTACTGGCGGGGATCGAACTCGGAACGGCGATATAGGAACCTTGATTCCAAATGACGAGAAAAATGTTTGCGGCAAATTGTATTAATCACATCACATCATAATCATCATCATTAGTCTGTCTTAGTTCTGTGATGACCATAAGGTTCTCCTAACGAACGCCATAGCCAGCTTCTGCCTATACTATATAGCCTTATGATATTGTCACCCCGTCTACGTTTGTCGAGCCGGACTCTATTCCACATCTCATTTATTTTAACGATTGTCGCTTCTACGGTAGCCCACTGTCAGTCCAGCTTGCCAACCTTTTTAACTACATATAAGACGTCACTGACGTTGAGTAGTAACAGTAGTTAAAAGAAATATGAGACAAATATTCTCTAAGAAATATGACGATAAACGAATACTTTCAGTGAGAACAAAATTCAAATTATGACCAAAAAAAACATAACGACTCATTGTTAGCACGCACGGATGAGCTTACTGATGCATAATAAATAACATTTACTTAATTAATATAACGTTTACAGCACAAAAACTTAACCGTTTTAAATACAACGATCGTACGGTTGGATAACGCTAAAGATGTACGCTTATCTCAGATGAACGTCGTAATAATATGAATGCTTATCAATTAACCTGCCGCCTATATAATAATAATGAAAATATTCTACGTTGTTATTTTCATTGCTATCGAGTATTAACAGTGCATGAAGTCATCAAATATTGGGCATAAGAAAAAAATCATTAATAAACAGTACGACTTAAATACATTTTACAATGTATTCCAATAGCATCAGACTCTCCGTCGCCACTAGATCCGTCTTTTACGTGGATACCATTTTTGCCCAATTTATTGCCATTCCGTATCGCGGCGAGCCCCGGTGCCCGACGTCATTCGCGCCAGAAGGCAAAAAAGGGTTGGGATGTTAGGGTCGGTTAGGCTGGCGTGGCTTGTATTGATACGAATATGATCGTAGCACTAACTATAGCAACTAAACATAATGAAAACTATTGAATTTTTAAATGAGGGTCCAATTGTAATAGAAATTACATTGAAATTAAACGTAGAAGACTACTGACTATAAGGGGAACTGATTTTTATTTATGGCACTGAGTATAAAACTTCTGTAGCAATACTTTAAAGTTTTATTGGAACCATTTGGACGTTTATTGCTAAAAACCATTTCGTAGGGTCTAAACGCACTACCGTGACAATCATTACGCAAATACTTGAACACTATTGTTTAAATGTGTTAGTGTCAGTGTAATAAAGTGTGAGGAATTGGCTGAAATCTGGCTTAGATTTCAATCCGCTTATAAATTTTAACCACGCACAAAGCTTTTGGCGAAATTGAGTAGCGATGTTCAACGTACCTACATTACGGAGACTTCTCGAAAATTTTATTCTAACTCACCTATCAAAGTCTCGCAAGCGTCTAATGTTAATAATTTGTCAAATAAATTGCCACCGGTCAAACTTAGAATTTAATTTGAGGTTTTTTATAGTGTTGTAAAAAATAAGATTTACGAATAAGGCACACTCATAAAAATGGAATATTCACAATTGTGAAAATAGAAAAAACAAATATTTAATAATTAATTCCTAAGCCGATAAGAAAACTTATTTTCATAGCTATTTATTGATATGCCGGTTACGAATGTGGCTGGTTAGCATCTTGGCACCAGTCTGACAAAGAGCGGACAGGCGGTCTGCAGTTTCTTTTTCTAATTATTATGCGAAGTGCAGCAGTAGTAGCAAGCAAAACGGGCAGCAGCCAGGAATGTCTACTACCACTTCTGGCACCTGCAATCTGGTTCTGGCACTTACAATTTACTCCAATGGACTCCAAAGACTATACCAATATCATTGTTAGTATTAATGACGGCAGTGTTCCCAACTTCCAGCTTAATGTTACCTACCGTATTACTCGAAATAAGTATTTAACCTGGTAACATGTTGTACACTACTCTGTTCATTTATAACACCCATAGGAGGAAAATTCCATTCCTGCCATGTTATGATAACGGATATCCGGTCGAAAAGTTCCATAGATAACTTATTGGATCCGAAGGGACATAATTATTGGCGGAGTTGGACATAATCAGTATGAACATATTCACGATATATTTAATACTAAAAAGAATATTAAAGACCACGAGTCAGCCCTGTCGGTTCCACGTATCTCTTGGCAGCGGAGAATCACCAATATGTTTGCAGGAGCGCACTCCACGTTGGAGGCGACTCACTACGTCAGTTCCATATACATTTTGTTCCAGAATGTTCGAATGTGAAACAAGACGTAAAAGGGGTCACGTTTATATGGTAGACATATCTGTGCAGGTGTTGCTACGAGGAAGAGAAATATTATCATATGCATTGGCAAGCAACTATTAAAGTTCCTAAGAGGGTCCGCGGAGTAGCATTCAAAAAACCAGGCTTTCGGATAGTCATAGATTGGTTTTCGAAAGATAATTTAGATGGCAAGAATATTTAAATTCTTATCGGGGGCGCGTTGGAGAATTGCCTTCAGTATTACATCTACAATATTTCGTAAACCTACGGAATACCAGTTTGAAGAACCTTCTGTACTAAGACCCGTAATTCATTTGGGGAAGGAGGCGGAGAAAGGAAGGCACCCTGTTGTCAATTATATCTAGAAAACAGTTGAATAACGCAGTAATCCTTATACATACAGTTTAGTCTAACTCCGACTGTTTTCTCGTGACCAAAATATACAACTAACTAGATAAATAAAACTAGATAAACTAACTAGATAGCGGTAAAGTAGGTAAAAGTTGAAACCTATTATAATTTCATGTACCTACCCTACAAGTAACTAAAAGACATTAATTTACATACCTAACAATGTAAACGGTATTGTTATCTACCTAGGCATCTAATGTTAAGTTAAACTCAAACTTACTTTCCGGAATAAATGCTTATAATTTGATAAGTATCCTCTTTTAATACTTCATGAGTGATAAAAAAAAACATTAAAGTAGGTATATGTAAAAGCGAGCAAATTTAAATTTCGAACTGTTCAACAAAGGCACAACCAAACTAGTTCTATATAAGAATAGGTACAGACATAGACAATGGTATTGTTGACTAATTCACCGGTCGTTGGCACTGAAAAGCAAAAGGCCAAGTGTTCACAATTTTTACATAATGTAGCGAATTTAATAATATACTAAGTAAATACTCAGCTTCAACTGGCGTAATTCGATTCTAAGAAAGACAAAAAAAATAGAATGTCATCGTGAAATTCGTTTTATTTAAACCGTACTCAAACCTTGCGGCCACACATTTATATATGGACTGTAAAGAAAATAAATAATCACTTGAACATCAATTTGTAGGAGGTACATAGCAAAAAAATAAGTGAAAAATAATTTCCTTTGTTGCAATTAATTTAAACATTTACAAGCGACTTGAGTAACCTTGAATCTACGGATCCAGACGTTTAACATTAAAGTTCATCAACTTCTATTATACAAGCTATACTCAAGTATTATACAAGTTATACATACTATAGCACTATTTTACGAGTTACAACCAACTATTTTACGAGCTATACTCAACTATTATACAAGTTATACTCAACTATTTTACGAGTTATACGCGAATATTTTACGACTTATACGAGAAAATATAAGCCAAAGTTTATACAATCCCACCATCTAATGTACATTCATACGAGTATAATACAAGATATTAATTTGTCGAATGCCGAATCGATCGTGATTATGTAGGCTGCAAAATTTATATTTTTCAAGATTTTATAACATTTCGAAAAGTATTTCAAATATCAGTTTTTCAATATCGATCTTAATGTATTGTAACTAATGTTCCATTAAAGTTTCCTTCATAACTGGAAAACATTAATGAATCCTTTAGCATCGGCCGAGTAATCCACTTCAGATATTTTACGCCCAAGTTGGCATATCGTTTGCGATAGTCCAATATATTAGGTTTGTATGCTCTTGATCATCGAAAGGAAACTGCGTGAAACTTACAGTTTAGAAACATCTAAATGAATAAAAAATAATATCACGCCTGTATTTTACGAAGAGGAGAAAGAACAGAAAGAAGAGTATAACACTCTCCCAAGGTTTATCTGGTATGTTTTACGTCCCACCATGGAGTAGTTACCTATTACTACATGGTATCGCAAAAGGCTAACCTGACCCTATTGCGATACACCGAACACAAATCCAGAGGCCGAGTTACTTTTAGGGATTTCAAGTAAGAATAACTTCAATAGCACCCGATCAGGGAATCGAAACTGGGACTTGTCCAGCAGAAGTAGCGCTTGCAACGTCTCGACAACGCAGCAGTCGTTATTATGATCACGACTGCTTCGTTAGCCGAGTTGTTCCTGTGGGAACATCTACAAGCATACTACCTGAAAATATCTTTAACAATTTCATCCTGTACCATTTTCACCTCTGCACATTTTATTTTCAACATTAATAAACGTAATAAAAATACGCACGACAACACAATCAAACAGCTCTCCGAACAAGGTGGAAATTTTTAAACATAACACAAACGAAAAGCGTACACGTATGTACGTGATTGGTTCACAACATGGTCGATAATGGCGTGAGCTCACATAAGTCGTTATCGTGAGCTATTCACAAATTGGTTACGTCGTTCGAAGGGAGTACAGGTTACAACGTGCGCCCTTCAGCCCCTACCAAATAAACATACGGGCTGTTACGGTACAGCTTTGTATTGTAATATACAAATTACATTTCATCATTGACTGTATGGGATAAAAATGTTTGTTACGACATGACCAAGAACCTGAAACAGTAATTTCTGCCCTAAGTGATAATTTACTTTATAGACTTTCAATGCGTCACATCAGTGAATTAGTTTAAATCTAATACATTTGAATCAATTGATAGCACTTTAATAATATCATCAATATCATCATCAGTTCGTGAAGTACGCTGCTAGACATAACCCTCTCTTGAGGGGTTTTTGATAACGTAAATGAATTGAATTATCTGGATCTTCTGATAATTACACAAATAATAAATAATAAAAGAAGCCATGAGACTACAAGACACAATCGAACAAAATTTTCAATCGTTACTTTAGGCGTAATGAACATCATCAATAAACCATAGTCAATATTAACCAGATGACTATGATATCACTGTTCACACAACACATCGACCTCACTGTACCTATACGGGCAAATTCAATTTTATAACATTACTAATAAAAACGTAAACATGTTAACTACATACAAAGGGGAACGAGCGAGGTCGCAGATACCGAGCGTTACCGAACTCCGAAATCGAAGGTCACGTCGAAAATTCTAGAAGCAAATAGTTGTAGATACCACCAAATATTTACACGCGAACGAAGACGAACCTTAAGGGCCCTTTATTGTGATAATCGTGTATGTACACACATGTACTAATGTATGTACTGTGTTCGCTTACATTAGAAATGTTATAAGATAATAAAATTCTCTTTGAGATTCATTTTCACATAAGAAATGTATACAGAACATTGTCATTAGGACATTGTATCATACTACTGTTTGACACTGTTTTTAATATAGTAAGGTTTAGGACCATAAACTGCTACGCAGTCCGATAAATTGTACTTCCTCATAAAATCATGTCTTTATTTCCTCGAAGGGTTAGGCAGAGGAGTGTAGTACTCTCATATTTTACCTGTGGAATGTGGTGGTGAGCCTATTGCCATAAGCCGGACACAAATGCAGACTCCGAGCCCCTATTGGGAATTTCAAGTTAGTGAAAGTCAAAAACACTAACAGATCCGATGATCGAAACCAGGACCTAATGTTCAACAGCCGCGCTTGGAGCCCACTGAACTGATTCTATTTTAAAAAATGTACAAAAACATAATTTTCCTTTGTTGGTTTATCTCTTGTTACTGTATATGTTTTTGGTTATACTTTCAATAGACGAGCGTTGTTACCGATTTTAATGTAAAGAGGCTACAGAAATTGGTTGGGAATGTAGTCATTGAAAGTCAGATCTAACACTGGACACTGGACACTTAACGCGTAATTAACCAATGTATCGTTGTAAGTATTTTTTGTATTCAAAACTTACTAAATAGAAAATTAAAAGTTCGGAACGAAAATTGATAGGAAAATATGAATCACCATTTTTTCAAATTTCGTTTCTCAATAGAATTACACTTTGAGAAACTAACTATCAGACTTTATCAACACATTGTGCGCCAAATCATTGTTATAATGTACAGATAAGATATACAGGAACACCTGAAATGTGAAATAGTTGTCAAATAATTTGTTCAATACAATTGGTATGTACGTATGTATGTCAATTTATTTATATGAAAAGCTTTCTCTTACCACCGAGCAAAACGCGTGGAAAACAAAATAAAACGGTAAACGGGCAGAGGGGTCAAGGATCAGGGAAGAGCTGTGTGAAGCAGTGATTCTAAAAGTGTTGTTTAACAAAAAACGTAACATCACGCCTGTAATCCCTGCAGAAGTAGACAAAGAAGTGAAGTACACTCCCACGTTTTAATAATAACGTTAGACGTCCCACCATGGAGTAGACGGTGAGCCTATTGCCATACACCGGTAATGATAATGATGATGAGGTAAATAAAACATTACTGTTCAGTGAATCACTAATATCACGGAATGAGTTTTGAAAAGTATAATTCCACTAATCAACAACATAAATTAGAAGAAAAATTAGAAAATGTAAGTTATGTTACATTTTTATAAACGTATTGTAGCTACGTCATGCCGAGCAAGGCCGCGAGTCGCGCATAGTCACATATATATCAATGTTTACTCATACTCATTTATCGTAGGGTCTGTCTGTGTGAAACCGTGCGATGATAAAAAATTCGGGGTTTATCGGCGGGCCATTTTCGCGATATAGAGTAGGGTCGCCATGGCTTCGGCGCAGACTGGGAGACGCGAGACTGCGCGTTATTACTTGAACTGTCAATGCTAATATTAGAAATTTTTGTTTGAAAATTATAAAGTTATTTTATAATATATCGTGTTTTATGTACGAAACATGATGATGTATACCTACATGTAGTATGTATCGCGCAACCACCCACAATTGACACATGCGCATCCAAATAATGTATAAAGTTTACACCACCGTACCAAGTCGTGTTTCATCGCAAAAAAAAAAATGGACTGTGCAATGGTTTGTTGAAAACAATTGTATAAGCAGTTCGATTTTACTAACGTTTTGTCAAAAATGATATCGAATGAGATGAGACGTCATATTAATCATTATTCGGTATAATATTGGAAAACGTTACGCAATCAAGTTTTAACGAATCCATATAGGCGAATCAATTTTTATGTTCATGATAATTTTATTAAACATATAATAAATATACTAAAACCTGGTATGATAACATAAAATCAACATTTCGGAATTAAATGTGACGACAAACACTGCTACAATAAAGAACATTTAGATTTAAAACTCAATATATTAAACAAGTATACTAGAAACACTATCACAATAACATAGTAATTAAAATTTAAAATTAAATGCGCCATTATACTAAGAATCCCGCCTGACAGTATAGTAATGGCCACCGCAGCGGCGGATAGTGCCGCCAAGGTCGCGCTACGCACACTGCTGAACGTCTACAATATCCTTGGCAGCGGTCGTAGACCCGCGGAAGTTAGCGCCGCCAGCGTAGCCTGACCCGCCGACATTTGGTCATGTCCAATTCGTATCGTGTAATCCGGCATATCATTAACCGCCTAAGCTTTTAATAGAACGGCGCCGTATGCCGAATCACACTACATTTTGTTTTGTAATATTTATCATCATCATCGTCAGCCATACATCGTTCTTTGCTAGACACAGGCTTCTCCAAGCACGCCACTAAGCTCGATTGCCCTTTGCAATTAAAAACTGCCAGCCACTTCGCGCATATCGTCCTGCACTAATCCATCGTGATATTTATATGAATGTTAATTTATATGTGTGTATATACATTTGTTACCTGTTCTTCTAATACAATTTATCCGTTCTAACAGAAGCTCTTTTAATAAAATGCCCCAAGATAAAATACATAACATATTATACGTTACGGATACAACATATATAATAAAACAAAGTATTAAGACGACTGGAGTAAAATTACGTTAAAATAATATCATTAAATTCAAGGTAACAGACTAACCAAACGTCGTAATGATGCTGGCGCAGGAAACGTTTCGCTGTGGTGATGGACAAGTTTTTTCGATCGGACCACGAGACTGGCGTTCCTTTGTCGAAACTACCCTCGATTGCACGACGACGAAGCTCTCGGTGACTGGTCGGCGGTTTTATGTCATCGTGTCGGTCGCGAGTTTCAATGATTATTATGTAAATCACGTGAGCTATGTTACTACATAGCGAATAACGTATCCGCTGATATGTATGTATATTAAAATTGATTGATAAAAACATTTACGTTTTCCCGTAGGTCGACCGTCACGATAACTATTTGTATCCCAATGACAAATGAGGTAAGAACATTTAACGATCATTAACATATCCTAAAACTACTGTTTTAATAAAAATTTAAATACTATTAAACGTTTTGCGGGGGCCTACATACACACACACACATATATATATGTATATACATAAATGCATGATTAAAATATAATGTACTGGCTTAACTCACGTATGTTTTTGTGAGATAGCCCGACTAGTTACCGACCTAACCCGAGAGGACATACCTACGCTGAGCCGGTAGCCCGGTATAATTTTAAAATGAAGTAGGTAATTCAATAAACAGTTAATACGACGTGTTGGTGGCACGGTGATATGAGTAATGTGGTCATTAGTTAGACCCTTATTATAAGAACGACCTTTAGAAAATTTCGCTACCTTTTTGACGATTTGCTAAATATGTAGGTATATATGGTGTACCTATGTCACAAATGAAGATAATTATGAATATAAATTAACAAAGAGTGGTTAATGTCAAGTTTAGATTTGACCGTTGGCTAATATACATATATATGTACACACAACACAAATTTAGGTATACGTCTAAGCCTACGAAATAGAAACAGATTTAGTGTCTTATTTATATATACATTTTTTGCCAGGCAAACGCGTGCCTAATCCGCTGACGGAAACTACGAGACAGCGGACAAGGAAAATCTAAGAGATATTTACCTATTCATCTAATAATATTTAACTAGGACTCTTTTACTATATAATATACTAAATGTTGCCTTTACTTATTGTAGACTTTAAACAAAAGTAAAAACAAAGTCGATAAAAACATTTCAATCGTGTACTTTACATTCAGAAGCTTCTAGAACAAGCATGTCATTGGCTCGTTCGCGTACAATTAAATCTTAAGCTTTATCCACCTTTGTTGCTGAGAACAAACTCCACATAATAACATATGTAATAATAGATTACGTATAGAAGTCATTTTGGTACATTTAAATTTGATTTTATACCGCTAAAGACTTTTATTACAAACTAGCGGACCCGGCAGACGTCGTCCTGCCCGGATAAGCAGTGTTACATTCAATATTTTATTTTAAAATGATTTCT